>JAAAKL020017185.1:0-10708 GCA_010016065.2 Carybdea cf. marsupialis auct. non (Linnaeus, 1758) | reverse complement strand
ACGTTCGAACAAAAATAAACGAAAAAGGTACACTATGTGACTTCGATTGTCACGTACTATCCTTGGCTAAGAAAAAACGCCTCTAAATTCTACACTTACTAAACGATCGGGGAGTTCATTACAATGTTGCCATCTCATTAAAGGTAAAGTTTTCGAGAGGCAAACGGCATAGCAGGTTTTTCGTGCAGCATTGCACACCTACAATCCTGGACTAACAGAAGTTAAACTTTTACAAAATTTCAGTGAAAATGGAGCAAATCACGCTAGACACTTGCCACATGAAAGGGGTGTCCATTCCTGGCATTATCTGTTTTCTAGAGCTCTCCGCTTAGTAGCAGGGAAGTTTGACATGCAGGTGTCCAAAATGCTTGTTTTCGAACTTAACAATAATATGGAACGGGGGATAGGGAAACTTGCCTAGTCCAAAATGGTAGATTCTACGATGCTACATGCTTGCGAGTGTTGGGATTTTCTTCATTCCTTTAAAACGATGCTTCCATAGATGCAACTTTTACTCAGATATTGGTCGTCATACAGCAGAAACTTTGACGATTTTAAATGCATTTTACATCAAGTCGAGGCATTGCCCAAAGTATTAGTAGCAGTTCAAGAAATAAAGAAACCGGAAGATGTGACCATATCATCGAAACCGCATAGCTCTATTGGTTCAGTAGAAATAGTGGAAGTAAGTTATTTACTTTTATTTATTGTAACATTCTTTATAAATACAATTTATGTCCGTGTAGGCCTATCTACAAGTGTCCACAATAATACCATTGTATCGCTAAAAACTGAAAGAATTTCACGAGGGAATCATTATGAAGAAGTTGCAATATTCAGTTGGGCAGCAACGTGCGTCAACTTAATAACTTTAGTCAAACAAGGCCCGAAAACATACGTAACTGTAAGTGTTCCTCGCTTTTATTAAGGTGGCCGGTACATTATGTTTCTAATCTTCAGAAAAACACTTCTTGTCGAGTAAATGCTAAAGAAAACAAAGCCCTGGCCATATTCACTTATCTTTAATACTAAACAATCAATTCTTTAACTCCATAATCCTAGCATTAGAAGAGGTAAGCCAATTTGCGGATGTAATGCGGATCACTAGATTTGCCGAAACATGAAATACAAACAAAGGATAAAGCGTCAAGGCAAACCTCACCAAATAGACCTAATTATTTGTTTGAATCCCGTTCTTGTATGATCCCAGTGACTCCTGAAGACCTAAGGGTTTCTACTTGCATTGTATACTTATGATTTGTTATACAATTGTTATTTAAGTTAAAAAGAACATTGTAGGCACCAGTGGTACCAAAAGGTCCTGAAAAGGGAGACACAATGCGAGTAGACACCTTGAAGGGCTAGTGCTGTCATAATTACAAAACAAATATTTAAGTTCTGGTTGATCGAGATACCATAATTTTCCTTGCTCTGCACAGTCTCTTTGCTTCCCGAAAACATCTGCTTTTTGTCAAGAGAAAGTATTGTTTCATCGTGATGACACCACTGATCTCTAAAAACACTGGATCGAACACCTTTCGCCTCAGTGCGAGGTACGTCGTTGAACACCATTTCAGTCCCCATTAAAACAAGCTTATAAACCATGTTACGTAACACTGAGAGCCTTCCCGCACTACTTTAACTTCTGGGGGTAGTATTCGTGACCACGCCTTTTAGCTGCTGGAAACAGTGGGAAGCTCGATGCAGTCTTTTTTGAGATCAGTGAATGACGCTAGTTTGGGTCAAAGGCATGGCTTACTAAATATTTAGTAAGCTATGGTCAAAGGCCATTTAATTGACCATTTCATCGAGAAGTAGACGAGTGCACGAATTTTCAAAGGAGCACAAAAAAGTTTGTACTGAACGTTGCTGAAGTTATTCACTTTTATGACATTCACGTTTTTGCTGTGTCCTTTTGTGTTGTTTATTGATATTAGAAAACCAACTCAGGTTTATGCTCTGCCGATATAGGCTAGTGCGCTAGAAGAAGTCGTTTTTTTAACTTTTATTTATTTATTTATTTTATTGCATTCACCCTGATCAAGGCCAAAGCCACTTCTAGGAAACGGTTCCTTTTTCCTTTTCGGATGACAATCTATTCATGCTTACTTTTTATGCTTACTTTTCATGCTATTTTATGCTTGCTATATAGGCATGTAGTCCCCCCTCTGTCCTATCTCTCGAAACATAGTTTCCCACTTCACGAGAGCAGATGACTGAGCACAGTACCTGCGGGAACGTGGCAGGCAAGCTCAGAGTCGGTTCGAACTCACGACCCTCGGAGCGTGAGCCTGACACTCTACCACTATGCCACTATTGTGTAAAGTCTTATTATTATGTTAATATCGATTTCCTTTTGTCTTGTTGTTTGCAGTTTGTTGTGTTGTTCTTTTTTGTTAAGCTCATTCCAGGTTGGGCTGTTGAGCAGCAATTGTTCATTTACTTTCAGAAAGCCGTTTGTTGCTCTATATCATTGCTTATCAAAGAAGCATGTAGTTAAGTAGAGCTCACTGATAGAGAAACATTCTACTTATACACTAGTGACTTTTATTACGATAGTACCAACAAAAATTCGGAGTTAAATTACAAAACGTTGTAAAAAGAGCCAACATTTATCGAAGATATAAGTACCAAAAAATCGTTACTTTCTTACAGACTAAGTGCTGCCCCCAGCGTATGGCGTAAAAATCAAACCAGTTTCAAGCCAAACGCATTATTTCACCAAGAAGGCTTGTAATGGTATTCAAACGTCAACTTTAGCATTGCTAATGGAATCCTTATACTTTATAGGCGTTTAAAGGTTTCTCCGTCGTCCCTTTTGGTCTCATTTCAGGAATATGCATCAGTTCCTGGAGATTGCGATGAGTTAAAGAAGACGATTACCTGCATTTGGCAATATTCATTATCACAAGAACGTGCTTAAATTCATGTGTCATATTGTAATGGTACAGCTTGGTTAAAACGGGCTCTAAAGATCCACAAGAAAATAAAGGAAATAAACACTCGAGAAATTCCAACAGGCATCCACAATCTATTATATAAAACCAAAACTCAATGCTACAAACAACACAAACGAAATTCCCGGAAATACAAACACCATCTGATCGACAAGCGTCGTTCAACTACTTTTACTTAATATGTACAATAGATACAAATTAGCCAATCAAAGAGAATTAAACACAAAAGACAAAATGAGGAATGCAGATAAATATAGAGAAGCAGAAAATGCAGCAGACACACGTGACAGAGCTGCATACAAAAGCAAGATTACACATGATCAGCAGATGAGGTTGACATCATCAGACAAATACCAAGAACAGAAGCAAACAGTGACACAACGAGTAAAAATACAGAATAACACTAAGTAAAGAGGGGTATTACCGTTGCAATATGATACTGAGATGTAGCATAAGGTTGTGTACACCAATTAGTTAATTATCCTTATAAATAATCCTTGATCCATGAACCAAATTGAAAGAATATTCCTTATTTCAGAAGTTCATCTAGAGAATGTTTAGTAATTTCTTGATGAGCGGCAAGCTGCTACAATGTAACATTCTCCTATCTTTGCTATGCAATGACGGTTTTAGAAATGTCTCAAATACCAAACTGGACCTCCAGTTATGGATAGCCAGTCTATTAGTTGCCTTTTCACCAATGCAGGAATTTGTTCCCACCTCCGTTAAAGGGCTGGGTGTTGGACTCACTTTGCAGTTATTACTTGTGATGACCGAAGTCTTTGTGATAAAAAATCTCAATGGTAAGAAGTTAGAGTGCCAAGACTAGGTCCCTAAAACTAATCCATTGTACAAATACACTTCCAAAATTTTGCGTATCATTTTTGATCCTATGTTTATATGTTGCTCTTTCAGAGCTTCGAATCTCAATCATACCATGATGACAAGGGTGTTCGATTACACTAATAGCTATGATCAGTTTAATTCTACAGCTTTCTCTAAACTTAACTTGGTTTACCATTTCCTTCCCATTTAATTCCGTAAAGGGAATAAACTGTATTTCAGAAACGTCCTCTCACATAGGAGGTAACTTTTCATCGTAGCGTTTTGTAGTTTGATTAAGTTATGTTGTTGTAGATGCAGATTACCTTACCTTGTCCTTCCCAATTTCTTTTCCATCGTTGGAGTTATCAATGCTGCAAATTGGGGGGACGACTTTATACTCTTTGATGATTAGTGAATTTCTAACGGTCATTAGGAAGCCATTGGTGTTGTAACCATTTTATTGGGATCAGTAGTGACGAAGAGTCTTGCCTCAGTCCTGAAATCTATTGGTTGGAGAAAGATGCTTTTCAGTTTCAAGAGCGAACAAGCAGCTAATAACTTAAGTGAAAGAGCTGCTAACTTCATGTATACGCAACAATCTGATGTGTCTTTGTCTTCTCTCACATTCATGTCAGAGCTGCAGTAACATTCAATAAATAGGCTGAAAATTTGCACAAAAGATTTTATTGAGACACGTCCATCTTATTTACACAATCTATTTCGTGTACATAAGATACTCAAAGTTATATACTCGTTCTTTATTTCGTATGTATAGGTGTTAGCGTATAGTCAAAATGCACAGTCAACTGTGTAATTTACGGACACTCTAAAAGGCGGACAAATTTCTTTGCACCACAAAACCAAGCTAAAAACCTCACACAGAACTTTCCAAATAGCGGACAGTCAATTAGCGGACACTCTGATAAGCGGACATTTTTTTGCAGGAAACGAGTTTTTGACTCTATAATTTTTTTTCCAGTTAGCGGACACGGTAAAAAAAATCATACATGCACACTAAAGAGGTGCTATTCTATTTTCAAACATGTCTTCTTGTGGACAGCTGGGTATGAATTCTCATTTCAAACACTTCTTCATGCCGTCGGTATGGGTTAGTTCACGTGTCACTGCTTTCTTCACCCACTCAAGTGACTTCTGTGGTCCTCGGAAGGTGTAACCTGCAGGAATTTCCAGTCCATATCCCGCCCCTCTTTATGCACGCTTACCAGTGACACTGCAACGCACTGTGGTATTTGCGAGCTGTTAGAACTTACAAACTGCCTTAGAAAGGTTAAGTGGCACATGCCCTACTATATATTCTTTCATGAGGTCATTGCGATAAAACTGTTACAGCAAATTCGTGTTCATTTCCTTTCCTCACAAATCAAACCATCTTCGACAATGAGTGGTGACAATCCTTCTTCGTAAGCACATACATAAGAGTGGTGTGCGAATTCACCGAAGGTGCTATCAATGACGATCTTAATCTTGACTTTTACAGAACTTAAAAGGGCTTGCAGTAATTCCTGCCTCTTCATTTCTGTAAATTGCAAAACAGCATTTAGCGTGACAGGTCTCCCAAAAAAATACAAGGACTTGAACTGAATGAGAACTTGACTCTCGTGATCTAAATTTGAGAGACATATTCGAATGTTCGAATATTTTTAATTTTCGTTGCACAAATAGGATAGCGTAATCACTTGGCATCTCGGTAACACTGCAGTCATGGAGTCGATCAGTAGCAATAAGAAAAGAGTAGCTTGAAAGCTTAGTAAACTCTGCCTAACTTTGAATGAACGGATCAAAATATCAAATGTAGTGGAGAAGAGGCAGAAGATGAGCTACAGTGAAGTTGACGAGGAATCCAAGATTGGTAAAAAGCAAGCGGCCAATGTTGTGGTAAACGGGGGTCATTTAACAGGCGAATATGAAAATTTCCAGGGGAAAGGATTAAAGCACCTCCAACGAGAAAACCACCAGAAGTATAAAGCGACATACTCTACTCCTGGTACAAGAAATGCGAGGCCTCATATATTTATGTCATTGGACCTCGTCAAGTCGTCGTTAGATCAATCAGGGCTAAAAGATATTAAAGCATCTGAGGGCTGGCTTGACAAATTGACTCATGGTATTCGCGAGAAACAAATATCTGTAGAGTCTCTGGATGTATCGCAAACCACAGTAGAATCATGGACGGAGCAGTTGAAAGAGCTTTGCACAGGATATGATTTGAAAGACATTTAGAACATGTATGAAAGTGTTTGCTTTTTAAAAGGCTAAAGGGCTTGCCAAAAAATGAAAGAGAACCAAAGGTGGAAAGAGATCAAAACAGCGAATGATAGTGGCGTTTTTCGTAAGTGCTGATGGTTTGGGAAATCGGCAAGCCAGTTGTCATTTAGAGGAACAAAAACCTTCTGTGTTTTAGTCAAGCTAGTACTGCAATAAAACTTGCTCAAGTCTCATATTTTTCGAACCCAAAGTTCTGGATAAGAGCTGAGATTGTGGAAAAGATTTTGGGACAACTTAACCGTCAAATGATACAGCGCAGTAGAAATAAGAGTTTGATCCGAGATAGCGCAATTGTGCACCCAGAGAGCTTGGCTGGAAAATACAGCAATATCAAAGTAGTGTTTCTTTCCAAGAACACTGTCTCACGCCTGCAACTATTGGATGCTGGAATAATACAGAGATTTAAGGTGAAGTACAAAAAGAAGCTAATGCGTTACGCGTGGGTACGAATCCCCGATGATCGTTGTGCCTCTGACGTTGCGAATGCAGTTGACATTCTCCAAGCCATCCAAAGGATAGTTACTGCTTGGAATGAAGTGTCAAACGATACAATTAAAATCTGCTTTTCAAAATGTGGTTTTACAGCGCAATCAGCTGAAAATGACGATGTGCTCGATGAAAAATTTGCAAATCTGTTTTAAGAGTTATTCGGCGAGATGCAAATCGAAATGATCACCAAATGACTTCTGAAGAATACTCGAATTTCGATCGTGAAGCGTACACATCAGTTTCTGTTATTAATTCAGATGAAGTTGATGAAGTGGGAAGCGATGGTAACAGTGATGGTAACAATAATGGAAATCGGGAAGCAGAAAATAAAGAATTGCTGGTCAGTCCCCGTGAAGCCTCAAAGTTGCTTGACAAGCTCGTCCATGTTGATGGGATGAGCAAAGATGACACTGATTCTTTGCTTGCTATCCTCATGGATAACCTAACAATCCATCGAAAGAAAGCGTACTCCATCAAAGACTTCCTTAAGTGAACGTATCATAGATCAGGTATTAGATGATATTTTGAAATATAGGACTTTGGAACCGGAAACAAATATCTTTATTTGTCAAATGAAAACTTCTATCTGCTTCTGAATCCTTTTAGTAGATAAAAATAAGCAAGGACCGTTTTTTAGACCAAAAATAGTTTCGACTCTACGAATACTGGACACCTCTGATTGATTAGGGGACAAAACTCCATTCAGCGAAGGCTGTCCGCTAATTAGAGAGGTGACTGTAGTCAACTTCAAGCTGTAACTTGCATACGATGACTTAACTCTCTTCTCTCACATTATGCGATGCTTGTCACACACTTTTTAAGTTCAAAATTAAATACGTATTTTAAAGTGAAAGTAATAACGAAATTAAAAAGTTAAAAAGACGAATTAAATCTTGTAAGGACCATTTTCACAACTCTTCTCTTATGGATTTGCTGAAAAGGTAAGGCAGTTTGATCTTTGCAGTGCAGATATAGATTGAATGTCAGTTTTCAGGTGTCCTGGTGCAGAAAATGATCGCTCAGCAGAGGGCAGGTGTATTGACACACTAATACACGGCTGTAGTTTACTTTTTATCTACATTATGGGCGTAGATTCTGGGGGACGTGGGACTCCTCCCCTCACTTTCCAGGATGGGGGAACAATAGCTGCTTTATCACCCACCTTTGAAATTTATATTCTAATTTTTTATAGGAGTAGATTTTACAAAATTGGTTGTACGTGATGAACAGAGAGAGTTTCCTCCACCTGCTCTTAATCCGATCATCCACGTTCTATCGATGTCACAACATTTATGTGATTTATTTGCTTGCATTTGCCACTTATTTCAGCAATGTAAATAATAACGTCTGCAGAAAAGATTGCTCTCCCTTCCCTTTATCGAAATGATCACCTACTTTTATGACCAAAGTTACAGTATAGCCATAATTGGACAAGCTGAGTTTAATCTAACAGCAAAAGGCTGACCTGCATTTCATACAGTTAAAACATCACATAATTGAAATGTAAATCTCACCTGCTATTCTTCATTTCAATTTCGGTAGTCATCGATTGCTCAGAATAGACAATATTTGACAATTAGGAACGTTGTAAAACTCTGAGTATCTGTGTTTGTTAAATGATTGTTAACAAGAATGTGATTACTAAAGGTCACACGAAAAGGTCTGCGCTCATTTAGTTAATCAAAATGTTGCTTTACTGGAAGCCATCGAATATTCAACGTTTAGATACCGTATTTTCTTGAATATATGAACTGTTGTCATTGGTTCCAGCCCGGTTTGTTCCATCTCTGACGACCCGGTTATCGCAAAATCTTCATTCTTATGCTGTTGTTGTCCCCTGTGTCAAGAAGTCTTTCTATGGGACTAGTCTCTTTCCGCGAACTGCTAAACTGTGGAACTCTCTGTCGTCTGATTGTTTTCCCTCTTCCTATAACATAGATGCTTTTAAGTCAAACGTGAATTCCTTTCTTTTATGTTAGTTGTTCCTTTCCTTCTCTCTCTCTCTCTCTCTTACTATCTATATTGTTTACTTCTAATCTAGTCCATACAATTAGTGGCTTTTGTTAGCCTTGTATGATACTACGCCTACCAAAAAAAACCCCAAAAAACTATAGAAGCCTCGGTTTCCATTTATTTTTCAAAAAAAAATATTAGCGGCTTCTATTCAAGGGCGGCTTCTATTACGCTGAATAAAGTTACAGAATTTATCATTACTCTCTTTTCAATCATTCATATGAAGCCATTACTGCGCAAAGAAAAGCATTCGAAAATTAGGCTTCGAAAAGCTAGCATTTCCAAGAATTTTGATTTCAGTTGTGAATATGGCAGAGAAAAGAAAAAGTTACGGCCTGAAATTCAAAGAACTTTTGATTAAATATGCTCAAGAAAATAAAAGCAGAGAAGCTGATAGAAAGTTCTCTATAGATGAAAGCATGGTTCGACGTTGGAGAAAGAAATCATCTGATATCAGTGACCAATCTTCCTCTTCCTCTCAAAGTAAAATGAGAAGATCATCTGGTGCAGGAGGAAAACCAGTTCTTGGGAACATTGAAGAGGAACTATTGGAGAAAAGTATCGGTAAGCGTGAGAAGCATACCATGACCCATGTAAATTGGTAACTGTTTGGGCACAGCAACTTGCTACTGAACTTACAAAATTTTCAAGCGAGTCAAGGTTAGCTATATAATTTCATGCGACGAAACGGTCTCTTCATTAGACGAAGAACAACTCCTGAACAAACCATGCCGAAGAATGGTTCAGCAAAATTTGCGAACTTTGTTGAATTTTGTGAAAAGCAAAGAAATACATTTGGCCTCTCTTGGAAATATTGCCAAAATGGACGAGACACCAATATGGGCTGACATGCAAAGTGAAACTACTGTTGATAATGTGGTTTAAAGACCGTTCCTATTAAATCCACTAGGGATGGGAAACAGCGAATAACTGGATGTTTAGCTGTCAAAGCAGATGGCTCCAAATGAAACCGTTCGTAGTTATACCAGGGAAAAACTGAAAATTAAAGTTGCTACAATCAAAGGTGCAATTGTAAAAGGTTCCCCAAATGGCTGGATGAACGATAAATTGACTGAAGATTGATTCTCTCAGGCGTGGAGGAATTTAGCTTTCAACAAAAGTTTTCTTGTATGGGACTCTTTCAAGTGTCACATAAGTGAAAAAATCAAACTATCTTTGAAAAAAATGAATACAGTAATGGGTGTAATTCCAGGAGGATGCACGAAGTTTCTTCAACCTTTAGATGTTTCTATCAACAAGCCCTTCAAAATGATTTTCCGAGAGTTGTATGATGAATGTACCGAAAAGGAGACTTCGAGTACAGGAAAGGTGGTGTGGTGAAGCAACCAAACTATGTTCTACAAGTTCAGTGGGTCGTCGGTGCTTCAATGAAAATCGATCCTGAAATTGTAAAGAAATCATTCGAAACATGTTGAATTTACAACAAGTGATGCAAACAAAATTCACTGCTTGAAAAGAAGGCCAGCCGACCGAAGAGGCCCGAGTTTTGTTAGGAGCATCGGATGGGAACCTCGAATTTGTACCAATTCCAACTCTTGACGATGATGTAAATTTGGAAGTCGACAATTTAAAAGATGTAACTGATTTAACAGAAAGGGTAATTGAAGAAGCTGACATAGAAATCTTGTCTTAAAAACAAGTCGTTGTTCTTCCGGCTTGTTGCCGGCTTTAATTTTATGCTTTCCAAAAAATAAGTGCGGCTTCTATTTAAGGGCGGATTCAATACGAAATACGAAATACGATAATCTGGTATCATTAGGAAATACGGTAATCTGGATTCGTATAATCCATGTTCTGATCATAGAAATTCGGATAATCGAGTTTCGAATGGTCGAAGTTCGGGTAATCGAGGGAGTAGGATAGTCAGTGATGCACTGTCAAGCCGTTTGTAACCGTGATACCCAAAATGGAAACAGTAGGCAACAATCAAGTGCAGGCTTGTGAAGCCGTTATTTGTGTGCAGTTAAACTTTGTTTTGAAATACTCGAATAGGGGTTTGATTCAAGAAGTGACATTTATCTATACAAATTGCCAAAAGCAAGGACGAGGGAAATGCATAACTGTCCAAACAGGACATGAAATAAGCAAAATAAGTCAATTCTCTGTGTGTGGGCTAT
>JAAAKL020017184.1:0-10709 GCA_010016065.2 Carybdea cf. marsupialis auct. non (Linnaeus, 1758) | reverse complement strand
AATAGTTTCTGATACTAGTTTCTACATTACTAAGGTCATATTGAAGATTGCCTGACTCCTTCGTTTATCCCCCCCCCCCCCTTTTCCCCTTTTCCCAATTTTAGAGTCGCTGCTACAGTTCTTGCTTCTTCTAAGCATATGTAAAATTGTAGGAGGAATAGCATATGTTTCAGGCGATTTTCCCAAAGAGATTTATTTGATGGAGATCACCACTTCATGCAGGGCAGGCTAATGACAGGCTGGTAAGACAGTAGTTCGTATTTTATAATTTTATGAAAAATACGTTTTATCAAATAACATATATTATATACACATGTATACTCGTTTTGATACTATCTTCTCATGTATAAATAGACGTATCATATACACATACTACTAAGCAGTGGTAAAAAGGAAAAGTGAATTACCGCAGTTGGTTTCGCATCATATCCTTTGACTTTAATCATACCACGACTTATACATAAATTTTCGATCAATCCTTCATCAGAAACCTAAAATGTATATTGGCTAGGGGTAGGAGCGTAGCTTCGGAAAGCTCGCCTCGAGCAAAAGTCAACCTTTTAAATTGTAAATATATAGTTCAAAATTTGTGGGTTTTTATGTTAATGAAAAGGAATATAAATGTTAAATGAAAAGGAATGTAAAGGTATAAAAATGGGAAGAGCACAGCGGTACATACATAGGCATTGATCATGGAAAACCCTACACAGTCGTTATTGGTTTTTACATACTAACATAGTGAATGGTAGCTCTTACTTCTAATCTTTCAATAGTATTAGCAAGAAAAAAGGATTTGATATAATCAGATTTGAAAAGGTATTCGAGAAATAAAAAATGTGTCTAGGCTGAGACTCGAACTGGTGACTCACGCATTCATGGCATTTACTTTACAAACTGAAGTAGGTGACTCTCGATGATGACATTTTTTGACTATTTTTCTAGTCTCCACTTGAGCTAACAACTCCCACTGGTGAACATCAACATCTTCTCTACGCACATTTGGAGACAAAAGTTCCCTGTACCATGTGATTTGACCTTGGAAAGACTGTCAGTAAGCTGGTAAATCTGACGGCACGTCATTGAAAGCTGGAAAGTATCAAAGCATTCTTAATTGGAAGTTGTTGTTCACTATTTTTAGAGTTCTGTCCACTATTTCGAGGTGCTCAGTTTAAGGGGGTGACTATTTCAGAGAGAGGGCATCTAAAATATTCTTATTCTATAGGATGCCTAATGCTATTTTTTTCTAGATGGTGAGTTGATGTTCCAAAAGCTAGTCATTGCTCAAGGAAATACAGTAATCCAAGGTTTCCATGTAGTCTTTTCACTGCTCTAAATGCAAGGAGTCCGTTTGATTCGGTATTCATTTGTTGTTCGAAGATCATAAACTAGAATAATAAAATTTTGAAACGTACATATAAGAAGTTATTCAAGGCATCATCCATCGTCGATGTTGGAGCCTCCCCAAACACAACTTCAGCAACTGACCTCAAGAGACGAGATAATCGTGAAACCTAGAATTGAACAATAACATGGTTAGAGAGAGAAGCACCAAAACACCGAAACACCTAAACACCGAAACACAGAAACACCTAAACACCTAAACACCGAAACACAGAAACACCGAAACACCTAAACATCGAAACACCGAAACACCTAAACACCTAAACACCGAAACACCGAAACGAAACACCTAAACACCGAAACACCGAAACACCTAAACACCTAAACACCGAAACACCGAAACACCGAAACACCGAAACACCGAAACATCAAAACACAGAAACACCGAAACTCTTACTCAACCCCCAGTTTAAAAAATCGAATTCTTTACATGAAAGAAGATTTGCAGTTGCAGTTTAAAAATTTCAATCTTAGCTAGTGTATACACTAGCTGCTATGGCGCTATCGTTTTCACCAATTTACGTCTTCTCGACTCATCAGAGTGTTCTTTGGATGATCCCAATCATCAAATGGTATTGCAAAAGTGCTCAGGTAGTTCATGAGTGGCTTTAATCCGACAGCTGTTTAACTATTAATTTCAAACACCTCAAAATTATTTTCTATGATGTGAGAAAGACCTTTTTCTTTCCTTGTTGGTTGACAAATTGTTTACATTATGATGATGGAAACACCGACAAGTGATTTAAAGGAATAACACAGATAAGGATGCTGTACACGCAAATGCACCGAAAGGCATCGGAAAGGACAAAATATGAGCTGGGGTCTACTGACATTCTGAGATCCCTGTTAGGGATTGGGTCAAAGCTCCAAGGCTTTGGCAGTAAATGTGCATTCTTAGAATCTAAACAGCTTAATTTTTAACGTGAACAAAAAAGCAAAAAATTAAGAGCATAATAGAGATTGAAGAAACGGTATTGCTGCGGAGTTTTTAGACATGGACCTATACCCAAAAAAGGACTTCGTTATCCCTCCCCCTTGTTTTGAAGATGTATACTCTGACTTATTTCAGTCTTTTTACCATGTAGAACACAAGAGGCTTAATATGATCGGCCAAAACACTAAAGAAGCTGTAGTCCTTTAAGTCTCTTTTCTCTGCTATCTCAGGTCGCCTTGGATCACACCCCATTGAAATTTGACCTCCATTGAGCACAGTCATTAACAGTACTTGTATACACGATGCTCGAGTTACTTACGTGAGGATCACATATCAAAGGGACCAAAGAAGTCGTCAAAAACAAAAGGTTAGGCATATGTCATAAAGTATTCCCAGTCGTACAAGTGCACTTCAGATCTAAAATTACACTGTCGATGGTTATAGCATGTACATCTTCGAGACTTGACACACTGCCAAAGGAGTGAGCCGATGTAAAGATCGTGTCTTTGCCAAATACATATCGTGACATGTAGCTTATTGTTGCTTTGGATTTAACTGTAGTTTTCTCCACTGTAGCTTTGGACTCGTGAGTTTGTGAAACATATGAAGTCAACATATCAAAATTCTTTATCAGGGCTTTCCTTCTCGGCGCAATCTATGATCATACTAGCTAGCTATTTGTATACTGCTTGCTATTTTCTAAAATATTTTCTCTAAAATGAGGAATCACCAAAAACTCAGATCTAATACTTTAGCATTATGTCTTTCTTGTATTACCATTTTGCAGACAATTTGACGTCACAAAATTCCTTAAGCTCCTAAGTTTTGCTGTCAAGCTGTCAGCGTTTCCATTGAATCCGAAAGATGTGCTGTGTATACTCAATAATCGAATACCAGATGACATATTTTCCCACTCTAGTTTCTGGCTGCGTAATAAGACTCTCCATCACTTTATACTTTTAGACACCTGACAAGACGAAAACCAGGAGCAAATTCGATATATATTAGTTTGAAGTTCAAGCTCAGAAACTACCGCTAAGCAAAGGTTAAGGCCTTTCTGTTAAACAGAAATCTCTCTAAGTGTTTGGTACAATAATTATGCTGTTAAATAACAGTCATTTGAGAAGAGCGATTATGTCAATTTAGTGCACATTCTATATGCTCTACCGCTTGGACGGTCAACTAAACTGGAGATACGCAAATGAAATCTAAGGTTCAAAGTTCATGTCTTGCGTCAAGATGTACTTGGCTGTACCATCGTCCTAAATTAGAATGACAGAGAAGTAAAAGCCATTCATCAACAAGGTTTAAAGTTGAGTCACTGTTTTGTTATGTCCGATTAACCTGCTTTACGCACGTAAACAGAAACTGAGCCCTTCACATTTGAGGTGAATCTAGTATTACATTATGTAAAGATCTAAGGTACAGTGCTTCCTTTCCTTAGGCGGCTCTTGTGATTTTCGTTTATCCTCTTTCACAATAAAGACGCTCAGAACTGCTTTTTTAACGTCTTCTTACCTACTTAGGAATATGTTTCCGTAAGTGAGACCAGTGATGGCCCTAAGGTGCGACTAAACGTGGTGTTGCCATGCAATTTAAAGAACAACCCCATAGCTATATTAGTAATAATGAAAAAACAGTAAACAATGACTATAGCCACTTACTCCATAACACCAGCGCCCCAAGAAAAAGTAGCATGAGGGATCTGTTGGGTCCAGTTCAATGGATTTTTCTAGGTGCACCTACAAATGAAGCATGAGCAAGACGCAATTGGATACTGGAGTCCAAACATTTAAGCTTTTAATCATAACCTGTATTGTCAAGTAAACTTTGAAACTGCTAAATCTTGCATAGCTGAGAAGGTTATGTCCATGATAAAGGAAGACTAAGAGGACGTTCAAAAGGTGAAATCTAGAAATTGAAGATTGCCATTTCTGTTATTATAAGGCTACAATGTTCTTTGTCGTTAGATGTAGAGAACTAAACGTGCCCCAACCTTAATGTTGATGATATAATAAAGGGTTTTCACATGAACACCATGCCATGTTACTCTTCGGAAGGCAATCGGGTCTACTACTCGTAAATCGAAAATCTGTAGAGGCCTTCTTACTTCTCTGATTACTTTGATAATCTTTATTTACTGATCTTTTATGCAGATTGATAGTCACATTGAACTGATTTTGAGTGATTTGAGAATTGTTGACTTGATAAGTCAATATAGATGTCAGGAGGGACAGATATTTATCATTTGCATCCACTCTAGATGGCTGGTGAATCATTTATAACTATACTTAACCGGTATATTAGCAAATGTTCGATCCTTAATCACCTTCTTAGTATCCCCTCACCCCCTTGTTTGATATTCATTTGTATACGCCAGGTTATACTTACGAAAAGAGACAGAAAAACCTGAGTTCTACTTATCTCCTTTCCAACGCCCTTGATCATCAGTAGCGCGTTTTATACTTAACAATGCGCATGCCCAATATATGTAAGAGGGCGTATTAACTACCAGTACACGACATGTTTACTTCCAAAGAAGTAGCGTAAAGTTCTAAACCACTGTTTTTTGAACCCAAAATATCTGTAATCAGGGTCTCTATTAGAACTACGTTTCTACACTCAAATCACCCCTGAAACGTGCACCTGAAGCCGCAAAATGTGTTTGCAAAGTTCTTTAATCTCTTTCCTCAGATATCGTTTGTATGAAAGAGAGACCAAAGAAGAGACCTCCACAAGCCTTTCCTGACCCCATGGGAATGTAAGGTGCCAGCCCAAATATAATTTACCTTATACATATTTCCTCTTTTGATCTTTTCTACTGGGGCTTGAAACTCCGAGTGAAGTCCATTGAGTATACCATACCTGTGCGAAGAAAGAGAGAAACTTAGTCGATGTCTATTCGACAGGAATACCTGTGTAAAATACTTGATATAACACTCTGTAATCCCTATTTTACAACCCACCAGCATTAGGATATGCTACCAATCTGTAGGATTTACTTCTGTAGATCTCTTGGCCTATTATATAAGCAGATGTTTGAAAGGGTGACTATATCTTCAATGCAAAACATCTGGTTTGTGAATCTTTTCCCATAAACAGATATTGGGAAGAGGCAAGGGCATAGCGTAAGGATAGAACGGTGGCGAGAGTTGAAAATCGGTGATAACCCAAACAAAGTCAGTTCTTCTATATAATTTATTTAGAAGATGAAATTTTGTAGCTCGTATTTTCACGTCAGTAAAATGTCACCCAAGAAATTAGTAGTTGATAGAAGATTAAAACTGCACGAAATAGCGAAAACATTTTAGTACTGAAAAGCCTTTTTGGTCTGAAACTCCTCAGAGTACAAAATCGTCAGAATTGAGATAAGAAGAAATCAATGAAACTTATACTAAACGGTGTTTTGAAAGTAGCCAATTAGAAGTCTGACTGCTAGATTGGTGTTTTTTTGACCAATCAGTATCTGTGGAACTAAATAGTTAGCCGAAAAGGCCCAATGAAAAGATAAATTTTTTTTGTCTGCAAAGCAACGGTTTTGCTGCTTTGATGTGGACGGATTCGAGGACGGTTAGGTGAAAAGCTGACCTAGCTCTGGCTATTACCATTCTGTACTCTTAGGAGTGTCAGACGAAAAAAGCTTTTCAGTACTAAAATGTTTTCGCTATTTCGTGCAGTTTTATTGTTTTGTACCACCGACAAACTATTTGATAGAGGATTATGCACCTTATCTATTGTTTATGGCCTCAAATAACAGATGTGATGGTTGATCTCAATTAGACGATTTGTTGCGATTTCACTCTCAGCGATGCCTCCGTTCGCGCCATTGCTCAAACTTCAGATGCAACCGCTGACCTTATTCTCCAACTTTGCAGCGTACTGGCAGTGGGAACGATATTTCAGTATTGTTTTGTTGCATTCCAAAGAGATGAGAGGCTGCTCAATATCAGATATTTTATAAGTAGATTATTTATTATTCTATTTACAAGCTATGTTCATTGCTTCGATGAAAAATACAGAAATGACTGCTCTCCTGCTTTATATACAATTCGGTCCGTGTACACAGAACTCCTTAGAAAGTCGTAGAATATTCTAGAGCATTCTGCAAATTCTAGTGTGTTCTATAAAAACTTCTGGAAGGTTCTGGAAGCCTATAAAATGTTAGAATGTTCTGAAGGTTATAGGATGTCCTGAAACGTTATAGAATGCTCTGGAAAGTCAGAGAATGTTCTAGAAGAATCCAGATTATATAACTCTGTTGTCTATACAAGTCAAATTAAGGCTGTCCATGACGGTTTGGCTGTCTGGAAACGTAATGACTTACTTAGCTTATGGAAAAGCGACTGTGTGAAAATGTGGCTGAGGTATCTAAACCATGCAAGAGTATTTATTTTTTGGCTCACATACTTTTTCAAATAGTAGGAAAAGAGACAACAATGTCCTCTAGCTTTCCCAGTTAAAAGAAGACAAACAGTATGTGACCACGAGCAAGACATTACGAAGCTATGAGAAATTTAGCCATTGTATTAGCCAATTTAGCCAAATTATTCTCGAACATTACTATTGATTCTCTGTCCGTGTTCACTAGTAACAATACTGCAACTAGGATTTAGGTCTCCTTTTATCTACGTATTTCTTTGATCTTATGATCAGTTCGTAGTAATTCAATTGTTTTACTGAATTTTACCGTGTTCATGTAGCATTCCTTTCGTTGTATTAGAGTATTTATATTTCATAACGGTTTCTTTTAGTGCCATTACTTTGTAGTTTTTACGTCTTTTATATATACATAATATGTAGATTCTCACTATGTATATAAATTATATATATTGCTTCATATTTAATTTTGTATAACAATAGACAAGACCTTCTTGACAGGTCACAATTTGCAATTGCTGGCATCTAGTCTTTTAGGTGTCCACTCTTGAATAAAAACTAAAGTTAATAGCTGTAATGCACTATTCTTTTAGTAACTGTTTAGTAGTGCATTTATATAATATATGCCGAATTCCATATCTAACCAACGGACATATGGGCACTATTTATAACGTTCCAACTCAGTGAAGTTACTGCTTTAATCAACGCCCTGTGTTCTCAACCGGTGTGGGCTTTAAGAGAGACCTTTGGACAGAAAATTCTATATACAGCAGAAGAAACACGAACTATTGCAGAGCAACTAGAAAACATGTGAGAAGAGACATGGATTTTTATTTAGTTCAGTCGATACACAGTAGAGGTGCCCAAAAAGGTCAGGATAATTCATGTACGTAAAAAAGGCTTAAAATAACGGAACTTTTTTCTACTTTGCGAGTCAATTTAAATATAACAACGTTTCTCTACATTTCAAAGTTTTTAAGTAAAATTCCAAAACGTCTACTTTTACTTTAATCGGTCGTAATTAACTGGACGGAGAATGAAAGTTGAGAAAATTAGTACAGTAGAAAAACGATGAATTTAAAATCTGTAAAAATGTTTAAATTGATGCGCATGTTCATTGAAAGGATGAAAGTTGCGAGAATTAGTATAGTAGAAAAACGATGAATTTAAAATCTACAAAAATTTTAAATTGATGCGCATGTCCATGTGACTACTAGAGAAAGGTGAAGTATGTTATCATTGGGCTGCTATAGCTCAGTTCGTAAAGTAACACAATGCAATAGCGATGGTCATCACTTTAAATTCAGGTGTTGAAATATTTTCTCTAGTAACTTGTGAGATATACATTTCTTAAATAGAGACTAAGGAAAACACACTATGTCATAATCACGATCATACCCTGAAAGGGTCAAACGATGATAACATAACAAAGAGATAACAGAGCATGATTCTTCATTCAGGTAACAGTGACACAGTCATACCATTTGTGTGCCAATGCATCCTTGTCATCAATCTCAACTAGCGTTTCGCAAATATTAAGCGCTAAAAGAGAAGCCGAAAGAAAACTTGATATTAGTATGGCATGTAATGGATGCCATTTGCAGTGGCGGTTTTGAAGGGTGCGGGGCCCTAGGCCGAAAAAGTTTGCGGGGCCCAATGACATCATGCATTGCAAGGAAGTTCAGACATGATCGTACTGCCGAAGTTCTAGAGACAATTTATTCCTTCCAGTGGATACAGTTTCGAGTTTTCACTTACTTCCATGATATTGATATGGGCAGTCAGAAATTCTTTTTTCTTAACATTGAGGGGCGGGGCCCCCTACAGGCGCGGGGCCTCGGGCAATGGCCCCGTCGGTCTCCCCCTAAAACCACCACTGGCCATTTGAGGCTACCATTTGCAAGTACAACACTTCCAAGCGGCCAAGTCGTCAAGAACGGAGAAAAAGGAAATGATGGTAAAAATCTATGTATTCAAGGAAAGCTACAGCTTTTAAAGAAGGTCTTCATTAACAGGTTGATTAGATCTTGATGACGTTAGGGAAAGCTAAATATACAGGGGGGAAGTACATGTCTATTTGGGCTATTGTAAGGTTAGCGAGCGGCACGGCGAGATTCAAATTATAGCTTTCAACAAGAATACAACTTTTGTATATCGTTAACTGACAAAATTCTTTTTGATCACGGGAGCAATCTGCATCGAGGGAATATTTCAGGAGTTCAAGACACGCTCGGCGTTGGCACTTTGCGTTAACTGCCGATCGAAGAGAAAATCGGGACATATCTATAAACTAGTAGATTGATTGCAACACTGCAATAACATAGTGAATGCTATTAAAATTATTACTAGGAATGATTGACTTCGATAGTATTAAGAAACCTGGTAGTATGATTGTGAATATCTGTTTACAGCGGATGCCATTCACTGCGTGACTGACTCGCTTACAATCCCAATACTATTCTGTTAGACAAAGAACTACTTTGAACACGCACTTTAATGATGACAATTCAGCACACGAAAGACACAGTGTAATGCAGACATTGCCCTAAATCGGGTAACTAAAGGTACAAAGTAAGTGATTGTACTATTTCCATAAAGCCTGGTCACGTCACACTAGATCAATTATTACAAAATAACACGCTATTCGGTGACTCGGTCAGACTATATTTCTATCTTCCGAACAGTAACTAAAATCGTTATTTCAATACTAGCAGTTGCTGTGCTGTAAGTTTGTTGGTTTTTCTATTCAGAGGGATGCAGCTCTTTTATATTCTGGAAAATTTTAGTTCAGTTTTTAGTTCCTAAGCAAAATCTATTGATTTATGTGTTATTGGCAACGTATCACGGAATCACGGAAAGTTGGTCCGTAGCAATAGATTGTTGTTATTACACGTTAGGTAAGTTTATAACGCCATAGTGTATGTGGAAAAGATAGCTTTTATGATTTCGTGATAAACAGCTATATTTTACAAACTTTAAAATCATAAGCCTTTTGCTATCAACTTTAACCGGGCCAGCCTACCTGCATACTAAACAACCGACTAACCAATTTCAGTTTCAAAGCATATACACAAACTAAAGCGACATAGGTAAACAGTGATTCTGAATTAAAGGTTAGATAAATTTATGGTCTGTTGTGGATTTATTTGGCATTAATCGACAGAAACAGTTACACTATAATGTTTCCATGGACTAGGCTTACGTAAAAATAAGTCTACTCTTTCAAAAGAATGCTAGTTGTTCTCAACAGAGTCGTTTTCCGTTCAGAACTCCGGTTTCATTCTCCGGAAGGCAATCTTTAAGTTACAAGTTTAAGGAGGAAAGTTATTGAAGAATGTTTCATCCAGTATCCTTACAGCCTAGACGTGATGTCATGAACACAAGATTTGAATTGTTGGCGGCCTCGTTAAGGTTTGACATTAGGTGATAATGATTTAGTAGTTTATTAAGTTGCACTTCATAGTATCGAAACCTTAGAAATATTCAGACACTTGTCGACTTTGTTGATGCCAAAGATAGTAGATGTTTATCATGTCCCGAGTCGTAATCTCTTTTATGAGTTACGTTTACGAGAGATACTTCTCCTATCTTCATATTCTTGACATGATAAACATCTACCATCTCTTTTAAAAATCTGTTGTGGAAAAGTACCAGAGGAAAGAACTCACAGAAACGTTTTATAAATGATATATTTCTTTCGTAAATCACATTGGTAACAATCATCATATCCTATAGAAACAAAGTATCTTGTTCAGAAGCAGAGTCAACTCCTTTAAACTCCTTAAAGGTGGTAAGAAAGCACTGTTTATTTTGCCTAGGTCATTGATTTGTAAATCTGTCCTAATCACAAGGCTTCCATAGCTATGGTTCAATCTTTGACAGGCGTAGTTGGTATATATATCCATTAAGTTGTTACGTAAAGCCAAAAGTCAAATGCCCAAACTAGGTCCCCCATCCCCACCCCCCCACCCCCCCCCCCCCCCCACCCCCCCCCCCC
>JAAAKL020017183.1:0-10709 GCA_010016065.2 Carybdea cf. marsupialis auct. non (Linnaeus, 1758) | reverse complement strand
CCGTCATGCCGTCAACAGGAAGAGATTTCTACTTACAATTATACGTGGGATTACTTCCACAAATACTACTATGACACTATCTTGTAAATCGATAGCGTTAAAAAGGCAAAGATGGAAGATTATTGTTGAAAAATGAAGAGATACGCAAACGAACTGGCGCAAAAACGTGCTTGTTTGCTTCGTGTATTATGAGAAGGCTTTTGACATGGTACGTCATGAAATACTAAAAGAGGCTTAAAAACTAAAAGTGGCTGAAGTACCAGTACAGGGGGTAAAGCTGATAGTGCATCAGTACTGGCATCAAAAAGCAGCGATAATGAGCAGAGAACTACCCGGCCGGAGAGCAAAAAAGAAGGGCGGAAGGCAAGGATGCATATTATATCGAACTCTATTCAATCTTTGCGTAGAGAAGATGTTGGAGATAGCAATGGATGAAAAATATAGTGAGAGAACTACTGAAATACAATAAGCAAATGACAATGCTTTAAGCGAGGTCACATACTGATTTAAAGAGCATTTTTAGGTGTCTGAATGCATTCTGCAAGGGTTTTGGAAGTAGTTTGAGTAGCGAGAAGACACAAGTGAAAGTAATTGCAACGTAAATGTTTGAGACATTCTAGAAGGGTCTAGGACTCCTCCTCACTAAATACGGTAGATCCACAGTGGCAATAAAATGCCGAACAGCACAGGCTAAGATAGCACTTTTAGATATGAAGGGAAGCATTAAAAGGAATTCTTATGACTACAGAAAAGAGAATGCTTCAGTGTTATACGTTATCTATCATGAGTTGTGGCTCAGAAGCATGGGCATTCATAACTGAAGCTACCAAGATCGACTGGACATGCCACATTTTATATAAAGAGGTATTGAAAGCGGGGGTGGGGATGGGTGGGGTGAAAGTTTGGACCCAGTAGAAAGCTGATATTAAATATCTTGGAAGGAAGGATAGATGATTCGCTATTTGTAGTAAGGCAAACACAGATATGGTCAACAGATTCCGAGAAGCGGCTTAGGACGACGACATATTGTGAACTGAAGAGAGGACTCGCAAACAATGGCTACGGGTGTTTTATAAAAGCCAACCTTTCAAACGAAAATGACACACGACTATGATGACAAATCGCTCCTTATGTTTCCGAATCAGAATCATTGACCACCCCCATCCCCCTCTCCCTACCTCCGAGGGTCCTCCACTATCCTATACGTAGATGAGGGTACACTACTGGTGTTAAACGGAAGCGGTCTTTTCTAATAATTCTGTGGTGTGGAAGCTTAGCATAATTTTGGAGATTGAAAACAAATCGTAGTTCTGACACTTAAACAATCTAAAGCGATTTTACTTTATAACCTTTTTCCTGACCAATTCTCATCACCAGTGTACGACAAAACGCTTCAATGAAATGGTCTAAACTACGCTCGTAAGAGATACAGTTATGAAGAAAAAAAAACATGACATCTACGCCAGGAACCTAAATGCAGCATTAGAATTTTTGCTGGTCCAACGAGACGTTAAAACATAAAGTTAGAAGGTTTGCTTTACGTAGAAGTGTATCCAATACCATACCGTAAATATCTTAAATGTTTGAGAACGTTTCTCTACTAAATTCGTGAAATATGTCGAGCTTTCCAGCTCTAAGACTCATTAACTTAAACATGTGTTTCATTTTACTTTTAGATGCAAAAATGTTCGTTTAGGATACATGCATTCCTTCCAACCCTTTGAAGCTAATAAACAGATACAAAAACAATTAAATCGATAAACAACCAACTAGATGGGCGAGGAATATTTAGATAAAGAAAGAAAGGCAAACCTGCCACCAAACAACCTTCTGCAGACTGATAGTTGTCTACCTGAGTTAATATTTCGGGTTTTGTAGTAGAACATGCTTTCTGATACCTGCAAGTCGCCTTAAAACACAAGTGTTCACAAAATATCCATGATAATCGCAAAAACAAGGTCCATTACGGTGCCTCTTACCTTGATGAAAATTTCAATACTGTCGATTGTAATATTGGCATGGTAAATACGTGGTGATGTGCCAGGTACTAGAAATGGAAAAATCAACACGTATTAGTGTATTTTAGCGACAAAATGCTCTGGAAGGGCAACATTAGCATTACAATATAAAACATCGGCAAAATGAAATATGGTTCTAAATCACTCCAGTAGAGTTCATGTTTGGTACTGGCACGGCACAAAATACCGTCTGATTGTGTTTAGATAACTTATAGTCTACTGGGAAAGGGATGGGAAAGGGATATGCCAGGGATAGGCAAGGGATGGGCAAGGGATAGGCTAGGTATGGGCAAGGGAAGGGCAAGAAATGGGAAAGAGATGGGCAAGGAATGGGAAACAAATAGGTAAGGGGGTGGGCTGCCTGCTCGCTAGCAATTTCAACCCAAATCACCAACGAAAAATTTTGAGCCCTCTCAGAGGGATATGAAGAGGTGAATCAGTGTAAGCAATGCAAAAAGGAAGAATGGCAACAGAAAAGTAATGTAAGAACGATAACAAAAAATGCAAAGGAAAGAGAGTACATAAAAGGTGAGTAGATAAGCGAAGACGTAAGCATTGTTTAATAGATCTATGATGCATTGAATTAACTTACCGTCTTCCAAAGTTTCTATTTTCTGAGCTGGACTGTACGGTCCTCTGCCTGCACTGTTCACGGCGGCAACTTGAAATGAGTAATTCGAAAATGGCCAAAGTCCTCTCACAGTGTAATTCGTAAAACCTCCAGGGACGTAGAAGTGGGACTTGTTCATCGTTTTCAGGTTAGTTGCCTGCACGAGGTACCTTGTGAGAATCCCATTGGTGTCGTTTCTTGATAAAGGAACTAAAGTAAATGAAACCTCTCGCTTCCCGACACGAAGTATAGTAACGTTCTCCGGGGGCCGTGCCGGTTCTGTATGAATAAAACGGATGAATGCGTTACGGTGAAAATTACAAAATACTAGCTGGGAGAATTTTTAGCGAAACGAGATATTACTATCACAGAGCAAGCACCTTCGACCTTGCATTGAGTTGGATGCAGTTGTAGTTGCCAAACTGTCACTTCTCACGGTTGGAGAAGCACGAGTACTGTCATTCAACGTGGGTGAGAGTCGCAGATAATTTAGTCCATCTACAAACAACTAAAATACACAACGTACAAACTGTTGGTCCCCAAAATGCCATGCGCAAAAGGCTAGTACAGGAAATGCACTTGGTTCCTCCTACACTAATCATAGCACGTTTGTGTCAGTTTGACACAGAAAATATAGATGTGCTAGGTAAGCAACCATGAAATGAGTAGTATAACGCACAGAATAACGATTAATCGAAAACGTCACCAAGCAACTCTTAGTGGAGTGAGTTACTGAGGCCAGAACATTGTCCACAACTTTTTCACAAATTTGCGCTGTACTATCTAGAGCTTTCTCTTATTTGTGGATCCGAGAGATAGGATCTACTGAATAGAACCCTTTGGATACAAACAATTGGTAACACGAATCTCATCATGAAACATGTGGCCTTTTAAAGCATTTATGAAGCATTAGTGACGACAATGAAATACACTTTAAGGAGAGAAAAACAGGAAACTAGTTGCATTTCGCAAACATTCAAGGATATTTCGCCACAAACACTAGGCTTTGGTGAAATTTACATTTTCTCCCTTGACGTATCAGATTAACCGTAACGACAACAAGCATCAGACTATCTACCTTCCTCCATGGTTGTTGCCTCTGATACATTTGATAAAGGTCCGACTCCTGCTACCGTGAACGTTGATATTTGGATTCTGTATCGAGTCCAGGATTCCAGGAAAGTTAAAACGATCCTCTTCATTGGATACGTGTTCATTTGTATTCTGTTCGTTTTATTGCTCTGGCACTCTCTAGTTACATTCGTGTCAACACATTTTATAGTTATGATGAATCCTCGTAGAACACCGTTTGCAAATTCGTTGCTGATGTTCTGTGAATGTAAAGGGATATTTTCAACTACAAAACTTATCATAAAATATGCACTATTACTATTCACAAGAAGATTCAATTGAAATTTATTCTAAGTCCCACTTCGGGGCTAGAGAGTGATGGCAAGAAGGCTCTGCAAAGAAACCGTGCCATTCAAAACATTAAAACAAGAGCATCGTCATGGTTTTGAAGCTGTCACCAAGGAAATATCTTCGCCGTCATGCCGTCAATAGAAACATCATTTCTAATTGAAACGCAGCAGAACACGTATGATGACTAATTACAATAATACTTTTTATGACAATACCCTGGACTTACCTTCAGATGAATTGTCAAATTCTCTCTCCCTGCATCAATGGAAGATACTTCTGGCGCCACCTCGGGAGCTACAAAGATAGAATGCGTTATTAGGAAAGTATTGAATAACTTGAAGAGCTTCAAATAGGTGTATTAAACGTTAACACGTTTCAAGCAAACCTAAACCATCAAAGCTGAGATTTCGCGCTCTTCTATGGGGTAATCACAACATCTACCAAAAGAACTTTAATAGCTTGGGGAAGAACTCTTTTTCCTTCTTTTCTCCTCGCACAATTTAACCTCAGCCCAAGGCAGATCAGCTGTTGTGTTTTGCAAACTCAGTGTACGAAGAAACGGAGGTTTAAAATATCTCCAAATACACGCAAACTTGGTTTATTACGGAATTATTACGGATATCAAATGATTAATTGTGTATGAAAATAAATCTAAAAAAAATATTTCAGTAAAACTATATGCGTTAATTGTTTTTGAGAAGTGAGGATTCGAAATGATAAGTATAAATAGCTAGTAAAGACACAGAAAAGTATATCACCAACGGGATTCCGTGCTGTGCGATTTCATTTTAGCTTTGGAAGTGTTACACACATCAAAAGATTGAAAACACTTTACTTCTGGCAAATATTGATCAAAGGCGCCTAGGACTAACCCTGGCATATTTGTGTACTAGAACAAATCAAATATTGATTTAGGTAACATCACTGCCGGTCTTATGCAAGAGGGTGCCCTGTGCTTAAAAGTGATTTGCTGGCCGTTCAGTGTCAATTTTTTTTTCTTCAATAATCTGTACGGGGTCCCCAACGTCCATCTTGGGTGCGGGGCCCTTTCCCGCGGCACAGTCGGCACACCCCTGAAACAAGCAGTGGGTAACGTAAGTGACATGTAATCTCTTAGCGCACTTTTTTGCGTCATTGGATTCAATGTTACCACAACAGTGCCAACAATGCCTAAATTGATCCGAGTGTTTACCGTAGAGACGTCACACCCTTGACGGCCCTCTCCATCTGATGCCATGGTAACCTCTCTAACCTTCCTTAATTCCGAACACAAGTCTAGCACATTTACTCTGCTTTCGCAGACTCTTCCACTTTTTACTTGCAGCGACCAAAATACCCCCCTCCCCGCTCCTCCCTGTTGTCTAGAGAGCTTTAGCTCGTAACGTTTCCAGCATTATATCACTTAGCAAGGAAGTATCTTATTATCCGCGAACTCTCACACCTAGTAAAACAATTTTCAATCATGGGTCGCGGCAAACTGGGGTTGGGAGTGTCACTCAGATACTCTAGACTGGGGAAAGTGTTCTTGTTCCAACGATTTTCAATCGGATGTGGGTCCAAATGTACGTCTGATGACGAGACGAGCACTTGTGAAACTTTTGCCCAACAGCCATCGAATTCTGAGGGCTTTGACACGTTCCTGTGTGCAGATATCAAATGGCATGCTAATGTAAATGAGGGTAAGCAACGTACCCACTACAGAGACCATCTGTAAGGTCGGAACAGTAGTCTAACAAGATACAAAAACGTCTAACTTTTAAATATGGACCACTAACCGTCTTCAAGCGTTGTTGCTGAAATATTCTTCCCCTCTGGCCCTTTGCCTACGCTGTTCTCAATGGCAGCTGTAAATACGTACGTCCGATAAGGCCTCAGTCCATTAACAGTGAACATTCTTTCATATCTTTGGACCATTTCCTTTCTTGTGTTCCTAGTCTTGACGTCATAGATCATTATGTGCGTTCCCAAAACTACTCCATTTTGCGTATCCTTGGGTGGGAGGTTCCAGGAGAGTGTGATATTCCTTCGGTCTGTTTTTGTTACGGTTAAGTTTGTAGGAGCCATAGTGGGCACTAAGAAAAGAAAGAGAGTTCAAGACATCAAGAAACGGAGATTTGTAAGGCTTACAATAAGAGCACTCGGTATCAGGTAAGAGGGGTGAGGGCCAAATGCAGCTATTACCAAACAATTATATAGATAATAAAATTTGCAAAGCTAGAAGGCTATTTGGCTTAGTTCATACTTTTATAGATTAGTGGTCTCCAGCGTGGACGTTTCATATCCCTTGGGGTAAGAGAACGAGTTCCATGGGGTACATATGGGCTGTAAGACTCCTTAGGATGCGCCTGGCATATAAATGACGATGATCGTAAACGTTCTGTCTTTTACTTCGCTAAATGAACCCGATTAAGTTTATGTAGCAATGAACTTTCACATTAGCGAATATCTATTATCAGAAAAGTAGTTTTGCATAATCTTCCCCTTTTATTTCAGGTTCATGGGGCTAACGTAGTTTCTAAAACATAGTTGGAATTAAATACTATTAACAGAGGCTAATTTTTATATGGAGAGTTCCTTAAGAATCTCCCTGTGGTGTTTGACCTTAGCTCTCTGTGTATTGCTGTATTTGATGACACTGGTACCCAGATCTCGAAGGAGGGAAGCACGCTTCTTGCCTTCCGGTCAGGAGTTGTTGCGAGACAAGACGTTGGGAATGCGTTAACATCTCTTAATTATAGAGAAGAGAGCATTTGAACATATGAAGTTTGAAGGGATACTTAAAATACTTAAAGAAAAGTGTCACCACGGGGATGAAATGTCATCATCCCCTCAAATTTCTTTACTACCTTGACGACACGCTTTCCAATACTACAGAGTCCTTGTATTGAGTTTTACGTGAAGAACGTCTATTTTATTGGACCATGTTTATTCTGTAATTAGTTTCTTGCTTGGCGCGTACAGGACACTCTCTTTCATTCCGACGTTTCCCAGTGCATACAAATGAATTTACTGTAATACCCAAGGATAATTTTTGATTTTCTGCCATCACTTCGGTTGAATATAAAACTAATCAACAAAGTTGATAGACTTAAATTATCATTAGAAGAAGATGGCCACTTTTAAGTGCCTTACAAACGGCACGTACAAACGAACGGGGGGGGGGGGGGGCGCAAATTACATAATGAATAAACGGGCAATCTAAATTCCTAGGGGCTTGGAATCTTTAAAAATCTTAAGAACTGCAACAAAAAGAATGCAAAGCAGACCACACTTAAAAATTGAAACTTCTATTTAGAAAAACTGTCAGAACGCTAATGCCATTTCTCCACCAACTGAAAGTAGATTTTCCTGTGTGCGGATGGCTCTTTTAATGTTGAATAAGAATAACTAGTTTCATAGTTTCATACTGGTCTTGCCCTCCAAATCGACAAACGTCCTTATAAGGTCGGGGGGGGGGGGGTGCTCCACAAAATGACCATCACCAAGCCTATCCTCGCATATTATGTACCCGAGAACACTGAAACACCGTTAACACCGAAGAGATACATCGACAAATATACTTTCTACTCATTGCACTCCCGATTAATAATGTACAAAACTCGAACCCTAACCAAACCACTCGTAGAATTCCTTAGCTCCTCACTCATACATAAATATTACGGCCCACTAACTGAAACGTGACAAAATATCACCCCGAAAAGCATACATATACATTCATACACTAAAATTACACACACAAAACACACATATGCATTCATACAATGGAATTACACACACAAAACACACATACACGTAACAATATACAGTGGGTAAGTAACTGCCAATTACATTGTATCGCAGAGTCCTGCTATCTCCTGCACTACAACACATAAAATTTTGAACTTGGTTAAGTAATACGTCTACAAGCAAATGACTCAATCTTAAAATACAATCTTACATTCTTCTTTAGTTGTCAGATACGCAGGTACACTTGGTGGTCCTCTTCCAGCTTTATTGAAAACTCTAACCGTAACCTTATAAATCGTCCAGGACAATATGTTTTCAGTGATACGTAATTCTACGGGTCCAGTTGCCACAAACAGCTTCTCCTTTGTCCCTGCTACTTTACAGTCTCTGGTCATGTTAGTAGCCACACACTCGTACGCCAAGTAATAGCCCAGCAATATACCATTGGCTTCAGCAAGATTGTACCGCTACGAATATGAGAGCAAAAGGCAAGAGTCTAAGAATGATTAAGTAAAAGGCATACTGATACACACATTGATGTTGTTACAACTCCCGAGGAGATGAAACTGCCCGATAAGGGTATGGCACATGCAGGAAAAGGGCATCGCCCCTTATAGATCTACCCATAAAGTGAGAGTCCATTCACATCATGAATTTTGTATTCAGAGGCAGAATCTAACCGGTCACTTTGCCAAGATTCTACTTCGTTTGAAAACGGGCTTTTAAATCACGAGGCCGGAGTTCACATTAATGCTGTGGACCATACGAGTGTTGGCAACTGGGTCTTAAGTATTACAGCTTATCCGGCAATTAATATCTTGCAATTAAATCGTAAATTTGGCTGCATGGTATCTAGAGAGCAATCAGATTAAATTCTGCCCCTTTCTATCTGCAATTCTAGAGGTAAAACCTATAAGTTGCTCATGCTCCAAAAAAGGTGTGTCTAACCCTCAATTTGTCACACCCATGATTGGGTTTAAATAACAGGCTACTTGTTTTATACAATCTTTCTATCGACCACAGGTCATCAACATCGTAAAATCGGTGCGTATTTGAGGTTATTTGTACGTAATAAAGGAAATATATGTGGGCAAAAACTCTACCTCCACAGTAACGGAGAAATTTTTCACTCCTGTTTTGAAACTTGTTATGTTCACCTTTGTCCCCGGTGCTAAAAGATGAAAGAAAGAACAGTTGATTGTCATTAAATGAACACAAAAAAACTTAATTCGGCGCAACTTTCGTTTCCAGTTTTCATCCTAATGATTCCATCATAACCACATAATTAAATATTTATTATTATTTACTTTAGTATAATGAATCAACAGAAGTATCTGTTCATGACGGGCGCTTAGTAAAGAGGGCACTTATCTAATAAAGGTAACGTTTTTTAATGAAGCTGTTATCTGCGGGCTTATCAAGTGGGTTTATGAGAGAAAGGAGCACTTTCTTCGACCGTTACGGTCAACCGCGCCATGGTTCAGGGCTCCGTGCGTAAATTCAAGGAGAAGGCTTTATCATGTATCTGTCCATCATCATCTGATGTAGAGCTTTGCTTGAACCGCCTTGGTACACATGACGTAATAGGGCGCCTGAAACACAATTCAGCTCAGGTCCCCGCAATCTTTAAAAGCACAACTGTGGAGAACCGCTTACCCGATACCAGTTCCTGTTGTTAGATATTTGAGCTTGAGTGCTCAGTTACGCTACCGAAGTTATACTAGCGCGGTTGATGGACACCAAGAGTCAAAATTTCCCAAGTAGTACCATGCGATAAATATACGAGTTTAGGACACTAGGGAGGTAAGAGATGGCATTGATAGGGAGCATTGCTGAGAACCCTTAAAATATGGGGGTCACCGAATAATCCCGTTGACTGGCATATAATTAAAAGGATGGCTGCGAAACCCCGAGCAGTAGCCATCTGTTCTGAGCGAGAGAGAAATTCTATGCCGTTAATTCAAATAATGGTGTGGCTTCAATCATTGGTCACTTTCGCATCAAGGCATTTTACCTGCTTCCATGGTCTTTGCAGTGACCTCCGGACTGAAAGGTCCAACTCCAGCAGAATTGATAATTGCGACAGAGATGGCATATGAGGTGAACGGTTTCAGGAAATGGACATCAACTTTCGAAATGTTTCCTTGATGCATCACAGTTGCATTGTAATTCGAAGCTTTATTTCTTGATCTGACCGCAAACTTCTGAACAACACCGTTGAGTGATCCTCTCGGAGGGAGACTCCATGATACACGAAGAGATGTTGCTGACAGAGCTCTCAGTGAGACGTTTGGTGCTGCCGATGGGACTAGAAAGTCAAACAGGAAACAAGTTAAGTTAAACCATGTAACCTTAAACAAGCATTTGACTTTCATGTACAAATTTCATGCTTGATTGAAACTTTGAGCTAAATTCATAAATTAATAGAGTAGTAATTGATTCTACATTGAACGACTACTTCAAATTTAACGAAGGGTCCACTTCGAGTCATATAGATAAATGACACAGTGATAGAAATAGAGAACTTAAATTGAGGAGAGGGGGTGGGAGAGGGGAGTGAGAAATAAAAAAGGTTACTAGAAAACTCAGATAAATGATAAAGTGACAGAAATAGAGGGCTTAAATTGAGGAGAGGGGAGTGGGTGAGGGGAGTGAGCAATAAAAAAGGTTACTAGGAGAACTCAGATAAATGATAAAGTGACAGAAATAGAGGACTTATATTGAGGAGAGGGGGTGGGAGAGGAGAGTGAGAAATAAAAAAGGTTACTAGGAATACTCAAATAAATGATAAAGTGACAGAAATAGAGGGTTTATATTGAGGAGAGGGGGTGGGAGAGGGGAGTGAGCAATAAAAATGGTTACTAGGAGAACTCAGATAAATGATAAAGTGACAGAAATAGAGGACTTATATTGAGGAGAGGGGGTGGGAGAGG
>JAAAKL020017182.1:0-10711 GCA_010016065.2 Carybdea cf. marsupialis auct. non (Linnaeus, 1758) | reverse complement strand
TTCAAAAACACATACTCATGATGATAGCAAATAGTGACATTAATATTCAAAAGTGAGAGTCCACTTATCCACAGAAGAACTTCCTTGCTTTTCATGTCCATGCTTGAAAGCTCAGTTACCCCAGTTCTTGTCAAATACAATTTCAAGTGGCAAGTAGAATCAGTAACACTTCCAAAAGTACATTGATGTTCCATCCTTGTAAAAGGCCACAACACATGTATTGTACCTGGAAAACCTTTCTTATTTGGAAAAGGAATCACTTCTTAATCTAAGTAAATCTTGAGGACATCATGTGATGATGAAAATTATATCGTGGGATAAGTATGACTGTTGCCTCATTGTGATGTATGTTCCTTAGCTGGCTCCTAAATCTGAATGAGTTACTTGTGAAGTAAGAAGTCACGTTAACAGATATGTTACAGTCATGGAAACAACAGTTATTCGAATCTCCAGCTGGTCACAATTTGGTATTTTAATTTTTTCCCTGTAGTGAGCACATAAGTGGCCCAAGTTTATTGAGATCTATCTGTGTATTTTGTGGAAAAAACGTATTTTTGTCTATCTATTGCGAGGGGATCAAACAGAATCAAGTACATCTGTTTGGGGGCAGGGACCGCTTGGCTTTACACTTCTTAGAAAATAAAGAGGTGCATATTTGGTACGACTGTGGATAAATTTTGTTGCATTGTTATTGTAAATGGCAGGGTGAGGACATGCATTTAATGTTGTTTTCAAGAGTTAGTAAATTAGATTCTATGGAATAGAAATGTTTGAAACACAACTTACTTTTCCATGCCCAATTGTAGGGGGGTCAACCTGAAGTTTCACCCCCAATTTCATGCAATAGTGCCCCCCCGTTTTATGATACTTTCATGGAAAATCCCCGTAAGGCTGAAAATTACAAAAATCACCCTAAGAGCACTGTATTATGACCCACCCCCTTTTATGAGCATATAAAAAACACCCACCTCTACCGCATATTTGACCCCTCCTTCTATTAAGCACAGAAGAGAATCCACTACAGTATTTATGCACTTTGGGGATAACCCCATGACATTCTTGAAGGGGGAAGTGATAATAAAGGAGGGGAACAATGGTATTTTTTGCTTATATTAGGTATGGAAATGTTACCACATTTGCAATTTACTATCCCTATCAAGCATAGAAGAATTTCTTGGGCTCACAAAACATCATATGGCTGTTAAAAATTGGGATATGTTCTTCTTGATTTAATAAGTTAACGAGGAATATGTTGGAAATATTTGACCAAAGATGGTGGGGCAATCCCAAAGAAGTTGCTTGTGTTATTACCATATAGCCATGTATAGGCATTACGAAGAAGGGCACAAACAATATACATTTTTCCAGCAGGGCTAAGTCCAACTTTCAAATTTCGTGTAAAGTCTAAAAACTTAAAATTGACATGTTGAAGGCAATCTTACCATCAGTCTACCCCCTTAAATGGTGCTTGTAAATGGACACGATGGGGGTACGCAGGGTCCCAATATACACATAAGGTTTCCCCACCTGGGGAGTAGAAACTCTCCTGTAAATTACCCAGTAATCAGGCATTGCTAGCATAGCACTGTCATGACATCTGCCCTCAACATGTCCATGGAGATTGGCAATAAAACCGTTTGCTGCCACCATAGACTGAAATTTGATGGAGTGTACCCGTTTATGCCCATTGTATAAAATCCGATTCCTCGATGGTCTACTGACAGGGTGAACGGTGCCATCCACAGTTCTTTAACGCGGCTCCTTTTTCATGTACTACCCTAGCATACATCTCCAAATGCTGTGGTGCCAACCAGCGCTGAGCAAAGTTGGAAAGTAACCAACCCCAGTTACAATATATGTACTCTTCCATGTAGTTTGATATCAAGCATAGTTGTGGCACAGGACGTGCAAAGCGTGGTACCATATCACTGGATCGACAGGGGTATGCCAATCGTTTCAACAAAATACAAAAAGCCTCCACTGATGGTATTCTCGTTGAGTTGTAGAGCTGTATTTCCTCTGGCATGCCAATCACTGTGGATATTGCATGAATGTTGTCCCTTTCAAAACGGAATTCAGCCTTGCACTCGTCCTCGGAGGTCTCATCTAAATTAAAATTGTTGTCCTCCCAGTATGGAAACGACGGATTATTTGACTGATTCAAGTCTTGAAGAAGTAGATACTCATCATCATCAATCAGATTTAAATTCCAGGAAGCATGAATGCCTCTCTAAATGTGCGTAATTTTGGCATGATGTAAAATGCATACGACAACAAATGACAGGTTTCACTGAGGTCTATTTTGATTTATAGAATTTTGAATCGTTATCAAAGAAAGGGCTATGATTTCGCGCGCTTTTGAGGCTACTATTTTGTTTATTGTTTACAACGTTGTCGTCGTTGTCTCATATCGTAATGATATATTGGTGGCTCGTCGTCGTAGTGCCTGCATCGTGAAATCGTAAACTCTCTAATAGTAAGCGTGTAGAACTTTATTCAATAGTTGGAGTAGAGAAGCGTTATTAGTAGTAACAATGATTGCTAGACTACATCAAAATGATTTATATGCAGCTCTCCCCTAGACTCGGTTATGTACTTCACTGTATGTAAAACCCTATCTTCAGAAGCAAAACTACTTACCAAATGTCGTTTTCTTCCCCGTTCCTCTAAGTCCACCACCTCGTCCACCACGAAAGCCACCTCTTCCACGGCCTCCAAAGCCACGCCCACCACCACGGTCCCTCCCACGTCCTCTACCGCGTCCTCCACCACGTCCTCCTCCACGTCTAGGACTGTCATGTGAACCCCGGCGATCTGTGTAAGGTCGTATGCTAATACTTCTGCCACCGATCTCTTCTCCTTGCATTGTCGAAAGGGCACTACTGGCAGCCTCTGGCGTTGCAAAATTGACTTTTCCACATCTACAGCCAGCATAAAGGAAAAGGGATATGTAAAGTTGCTGTCACATACATAGAAAAATGTCTAGAAAACACAAGTTATTTCCAGGGCGGGTGTCCCAAAGATCAAAGGCCGAAAAACGAACTTCGGTCTAGCATCGCTGTTACTTTTTCAAGTTAACGGGAAGGTACATAACAGCCCTTTTGATCCTTGTGTACCCTCTACACTATCCTTGTGTCCTATACACATTAAATCTTAAGGCACTTTCCTATTTGAGAGAAGGGAAAATCGATTATTTGCTAATCCACCTTCATCCTTAGCCTAAAAAGGCACATCTTTCATCATTGTGATACCATATAGCCTCATTAAAAACAAGTAACTTAAGAAAACCTACAAATAAGCTGATCATTTCTCCCTGGCCCCTATGACAGGGGTCAGCCATGCCAGAAATCTAGGTGCGACTTCAAATTTACTTCTCGGTAATTTCCGTACCTAAAACATGGTTCATTCTTTATGCGCACACTTGAATAAGAAGTTACCAACATCAACAAATGCACGTTCCAACATTGATTAGTCGACGAAGCACATTTACGCAGGATTGTTTACGATAGTTCATTAGTGTTAAGCTCACTCATTCAAACATTTGACGACAATTATGAGCAAACTTGGCTCTGTTAGCTCTGACAAGGAATCATAAAAGTTTTGTACATCATAATAGATGAAGCCTCATTACCCCTATAAATAATTTTTTTGTACACAATCCAGTCTAGTTTTAGCCGAATTTAGGCATCAGAGTGCCAGTGCGAACGGGGTTGTCATTGCTCTGAATATAATTTTTCTAACTTTGCTGTCAAGATTTTCGATTAGAGAGCAAAACATGCATATTAAACATTTGCACCGTACAGTATATTGGATCACTATAGGCTTAAAATGCCTTACCCTTTTGATTGGCCACTTTCCTTGTCTGTAAAAATGTACACTGACTCACAATCCTCAAAAGCCTCGCTCAATTCCTCTTCAGTCAACGAGTAAGGGAAACCAGCCACAAATAAAGTACTCTCATTGCTTGTTGCCCCACCATCACTCTTTTTATGGCCGCCACTTTGACCCTGCTGGTATGGTGACTGCCTAGCGGTGTTTCTTATTTTCCCAGTGTAGACATTAATTCGCACGCTCCTACCATCAAGGATTTCAGCATCAAGTTCACAAGCACTTTCTGCCTCTTGCACAGAACCAAATTTAACGACGCCGAACCTGAAAAAACAAAGATGATAAAGAAATTATGCCTTGTAACTTCGGGCATTGCCTACGCAATGTGTCTACATTACACCTGTTATATAGTCAGCAGAAACCCACTTCTTGGGGGTAAGAACCTAGTTTAGAAGAATAACATGGCTCAAATGACAGAAAATATTACATTATATCTATAACATAAATCAAGCTCAACTTGTATGGGTAGTAAGAATTTTTAGTAGTCTGTTTCTTCTGCTCATCCATTTTTCTAACCCATCTGTAAACAGTCGAGATCTGTACTCGTGCAAACAGGCGACAGTGCGAGTTGAAAAGATAATAGTTTGGTCGTGTGTGTAATTTGGGTGCCATGTCCAGAGTAAAAAGACAGAGATTGCTTGGTTTCTTCGGATTTACGAAAACTGTATCTGCCGTGAGAAGAAAATCGAAGTCGAAAGTCGAAATTCCAAATTGATTTGGCTGATGCTTTAGAAAGTGTTTGATGTCCAAAGTGCACTAAGTTTTCAAATAGCCAAGGACTAAGTGTGACATGGACTTATCAATCCAATCAAACTTGTCCATACTTCCACAGCATCTAATGATGGAAGAATTGCACAGTAAAAAATTATCATGTTGGTACGATCTGAACTGCTGCCACGGAGGAAAAGACAACCAGCAGATCGCACGTCAACACGGATCACACCACTGTGTTCACCACAAAAGTAATTCATCATGTCCGATACGATGTGTACCAACATGAAATCACACAAAAATATGGAACAACCCACCCCCTTGTCTCAAAGTGGTTGGAGGATAAAAATTAACATCATCGCTGCAGCTACGAATAAACCAAAAAATTGTTTGCCAAGCAGATAAAATCCATTAACTGGAGTTATAAAACACACTCTTTGACCAACTGAAAGGGGTGTGCGAGAAGGGAAGAAGAGCAAATTGTCACTGGTTATTGACTAAAGGCAGTTTGATTCACTCAGAACAAACAGGTAATGATGAAGCACTTGTGCAAAAGCACGTTATTACAGCATTGCTGTAACGATCGAACGTCAGAATGCGTGCACAGCCATGAAATCGAAATTAGCATAAGGACCAAGGCAATCTAGATAAGCGGCACTGCGTTACGAGAAAACAGTTGGTGCCAACCGGGGCAAAAGACTATGTGTCCGACAGTGTTGATCATTTGCTGATTGGAAAAAGGCATACGAAATAATAACCCCAGGTGAAAAGTATAAAAAAAAATCCTTAGACTGGCACTCGATGTGTTCAATTCTAAAATCGTCCGTTCAGATCTTTGATTGACACATCTTGTCGAAAATTTAACAACTGACCAAACTGAGCAGGTTAAGTGTGTTCCTCAGTACAACCAGGTGATGTGGCATGGGCTCAAAAATGGCAAGTTGTCGACTCCTGATTACGTATGTTCCGCAAAAGGCTCTGTTGCTAAATATAATCTGTGATATCATGGCCTGTCAAAAGGACTGGGCAAAAATTTATTAGCTTAACAAGTCATGGTTCACAAACATTGTTGATATGGGACCTGCAGCAGTGACTTTCCTTATAACCACAATGAATTTATGAAGGACGTGATGTTTGTGGCATTCCCAAAACCAAAAACCAACCGAGAAACATTGGTGAGCACCTTCATCACGCAAGTGTGACAAAACAGCAACTTAACTGAGATCAGGGACCATGAAAACTATTTGATGCAACAAAATCTGAGGTAAAGAAAATTATATGCTGCAATTTCTACGTTTTTCCAGTAGGAAGTAGGTGGGATATAATCATTTTAAATCCACAGGCCTCACATACCCCCCCCCCCCCTCCTACATGTCAGAATCTCAAATCATCTGTCCTTAATAGGCTTAACAAAACACTCCCGGATGGTTACCTTGTTTAAGTTTAGGGTTTTGTCGTTTAAGTAATAGTGTGTGATCAAAAGTACCTTCTATTCATAATCTATTCATTCCTTAACCATTCACGCCTAGATGTCATCCACAGAACCTACCAGGAATTAGCAGGACCTTTGCACATCAGGTGGTGTCACAAGAGAGAAGGTAGAAGGACAAATTTGCAGCAACAAAACTTTTGTTACTGCAGCCAATGAGATTCTGGAGTTGGAAATTTTAGATTAAAAGTTGAAATACAATTTTTCCAGGAAATTTTAAGGCCTAAGTTTTCCCAAGGCTTTCCAACGATTTTCCAGATCTTCAAAGAGTGCTGCCCACCTTGAATATATATATATATATATATATACATTGAGGAATGGCAGCAGGCATTTTCCTCCTCTTCAATCCTAAACTTCAAATTCCAACATTCACGTAATTTACCAATAAAGTAATCGCCAGTTCTCTTTCATTTGCTCTATTAGCCTTAAAAAAAATCACAAATGTTATTTTCAAATACATTACAGACATAAAATGTAACTTGTGCAACAGTTAGAATTGTTCATTTGCCACATTTGATTAAGAATGACTGCAAGTACATCAGAAACTGATAGATTCAAGTGAGAAAGATGCAATTTGAAGATATGCGTCTACATACCCACTACTATGGCCCGACCTCCACGATACAATAGATACTGAAATAGGGTTGTGTCCATTGCTAACCAAAAACTCTTTCAAATCATCTTCAGAAGTTCCAAAAGTTAAGTTTCCCACATAAACGTCACAGTTACTATCTGAAAAGTAAAAAGTGACATGTGACAATCAAAAGGGTTGGAAAAACAGTTTGTTAAGTGGGGAGGTAAAGACAGGAGAAGAATAAGTGGCAATAGGTGTATGATATAGAAAAGAGAAAAGGGGAGGAAAATTGGAGGAACAAAAAGGAAATCGAAAGTAGGAGTGATAGATGGGAGAAGAATAGTAGCAAGCAGAGATAGGAGGAATGCACTAGGGTAATATTGGAAGAAAAGTGGAGAGTAAAGAGGAGGAAAGTAGGAGCAAAGAGAATGCCGAGGGAAGGAGTAGCAAAGAACAGGGAAACAAGAAGTAGTAAAGAGGAGGGAGCTGTAGGAGGAGAGATCATGAGGGGGGGGGGAGTGGGGGGAGAGAAGGGGAGTGGACAGGATTTAATTGATGAAAGAGAAGCCCAATACTCTTACTGTAATCTTAGTAAAACCAATCTTGAAACTAGTGATGTTTAAACAATATGCACTAAAAACTCAGAAGTCAACCAGTGACAATATTGTTCAACAGGACATCACTCATGAAAAATATATCTCCACAACCTTCAGTTTTATGGGTGTCAATGGTTACAGAAATGACATCACCCAATGCCAACATCAGAAGGGAGTGTCAAATATTGTAAGATCACTTGATAACCTCATTCAAAAATATGAGCCACCCATGTTTATAAGCTGTGTCAAAAATGCCTTTCTATCAATTTTCAGCCACGTCCTATCAACATAAGGGCTTGGATATACAGAACACACTTAATAACTTTAGTCCTTGCTATACTTGCACTGATTATTTCTTTATTGGCCTCTTACATGAATTGATTGGAATCATGGGCATCATTTTATATGTGATAAATATTTATTTGATTTATTGCATGCTCACTCTAAAATAATACAAAATCTCTTATGGTAAAAACATGATTGATTCGCAGAGCTTTCAGTGAAAATTCAAAGGTCTTGCACTGTCAGTACGTCATAGGTAGATCTTAGACCTTAACTCTTGTCTGGTTTACAAATGTGTTTATTTGTGGTAACACTACCCAGGCAGTTACCATAAACTCTAATAAATATTGCAAATAATGTTAAATATAAACCATACATGATTCTCCACCAGTTCCCTATATCTATGCATATTCCTACTGTAGACAAAGACTAAAGAGCTAGTGCAAAACTACATTCCCATTCCTAAAGGCATGGATATATGGTATGTAGGAAGAATATTACAAAATTCAATAATACAAGAAAGGAAAGTCTACTTGGGTTGACTTTTAATGCACGCCTTTTATACTTGGCATATCCTTAGCAAAATCTGTTTCGTCTTTTCTGACTCCCCAAAACTTGCCCTACACAGGTAATCAATGCCTTGACACAAGACAACTCTTTACCAATTATTTCAACATTTTCAACAGAACACTTGAATGTAATCTTCAAAGCATATCTAGATGGAATGGCAGTTTGCTGAATAAGTACTAAAGAAACCTTTTAGAAAATCCTCTAACCAAATACAAAAAATGTTTGCCATTGATTTCAATCAAAGATTATCAGAACTAGTTGAAATATGATGATTTGATAGGATGGAAAGAATAAAAAAATGGTTACTACTTTACCATAACACGAGGTTATGATCTACTTCATATTTTACAAGTGTTGCAGGCAGGAACAATTCATATATAATCAGGAAAAATTGTGAACATGACTATAGGTAGAGTGCCAGGGGTGAATTTATCACTTCAATGGGCCATTTTGCACATTTAAATAACACAAACTGGATTAACGTGACATTATAAAACAATAGAAAGGAATGTGATGAAAATGTTACATGAAGAACTGTTTAGAACAGTTTTGGTGCCCTTTTACAGCTGTTTGCAATACAAATAAGCATCAGCAAGTGATGAATAAAGGGCTATTGAAAAAGACATAAATAGAGGAATGAACAAATGAATGTTGCCCAAAACAGACTATTGTGCAGTGGTTGTCACACAAAAATACTTGAAAAAGAGCTCCAGAGATAAAACAAACTTGTTGCTCCATTGATGAAAAAATGATATGAATACAAAAAATAAAACACACCATCATTTGCTCGCTTTCTCTTTGTATCCTTTTGGCGAGAATTTTCATGTTCCATGTGTCCAGTGCATTCTACTTTATTCTCTCCAGCTTCTGAGTCAGAGGAATTTCCTTCGTCACTGTTACTCTCTTTCTCCTCCTCATCTTCATTCTGCTCCTCTTCATTCCCATCTTCTTCTTTCTCCTCTTCATTCCCATCTTCTCCTTTCTCCTCTTCAGACCTATCCACCTGCAATTTTTCTGTTTCCTCCTTTTCCTCTTCCTCTACTTCTACTACTGATTCTGTTGCTTCACTTTTCTTCTTTTTCTTTTTCTTCTTCTTTTTAAGTATAGTTTCAGATGCAGTTTCATTTTCTGCTTCTGCTACAGAAGGCACCTTCTCATGGCTTCCATCTTCCGCTTCCATTTCCTTGTGGTTTGACCCCCCATTTGTTACTAATTCACCATCTTGAACTTCTTTTGACTTTGTTAAACTCCTGAAAAATTAAAACACTGATGCAAGTAAAAATGAAAGCTCATTCAAAAACACACAACTAATATGATATAGGTTTACAAATAAGCCCTCTAATTATTATCTTCCCAAGGCCCTTAACTTCTGTAATATTTTTGACTATCATCATTTTCCAGTTCCTTTGTAACAAGTAACCATAGAAAAAAGTGTCAGGTGCCGGAATGTGGGGACAGGGTCAATGATAGGGTCTGTGCATCCTCTCTACAAATTTGAAAAATTGCAATGTGAAATAGAAGCAAAGCATTTGAAATTAGCACATCTAGCAATCAAATGGGGAAACAAGTCAAACTAAAGTAGTATTGTCTATTAAGTGTCTTGTTTAAATCTAACATTCAAATAGTTGGGTGGGGCATGGCCCAGGCCAATAATTCAACTTACTGTTGATCATACATAACTTAAGGAATACTGACTCTGTATCATTTTTGTCTAGGTCAATAATCTCTTCTAGGATCTTCTGTTACCAAGCCATTGTCTTTGCCTAAAGCAACTTCTTACTTCCATTCAAAGACATATCATTCCAATGAATTGTGTTGAACTTAAATGTCCTAAACAAACTGATTTTAGGTTTTCCAAAGAATATGGATGTGTTGCAAATGATTTGCATGCTCTGAATATTTCAGTTTGTTGCAAATTTTAGGTTTGATCTGAAAATTGAGGACGCTAAAATGAATACCTATTTTGGATAATGGTAAACCTAGCGGCAAGAAGAAACAATTTCCTAACTTAACCCTTTCAGTACACATCACCCACCATGCGGGTGATAGACTCTTCGTTCAAAAATTTTAGTTCTTTATGTTCAGTTGATCCTTATTGGTTACTGGGAGAAACTGTATTGTTTTCTCCTTTGCAAATGACCAATCACTGCTCTTGTAAGCAGTTTGAAGGCAGTTTCAGAAGCTTTTTCTGACTAGTTTCACCATGGCTGATAAAGTGAAATGACTCTCCTCTCAAAGAAGCCCTTGTACCTTTTTTAGCTGACTCTAATAGTGAAGATAACCATCTCTATGTTGGTTTAAATTCCGTAAATGCAGATGTAAAAAGAGTTGACAGTAATTCAGAGTTGATAGCAATTTCAAAGGTAAGCTATTTGATGTTTCGTTTTTGTTGTTTGTTGTCTCTATGTGAAGATATAAAGTTGTTATGCTTGCTCTCCATGAATGATAAAGTAAGGAGCCTTTTCTGGCAATGTGATATATACTGTTAAAACATGAAAAAATCCAAAATTTTAGCTCTTAACTATGAGCAAAATGCCCCCAAATCCCTCAATGGCCGCAATTAGGGATTTGCAACTGAAAGTAAATGTTGTATTACTTTGC
>JAAAKL020017181.1:0-10712 GCA_010016065.2 Carybdea cf. marsupialis auct. non (Linnaeus, 1758) | reverse complement strand
GCATTTTGTATTGACAAAACGATTTTGAGGCTAAATGAAATCATAACAGAGCGACACCTTCGTTGCATGGGCCATCTGTGTGCCTGCAGCACGGCTCATACTAAAATTGTATGATCAACAGCTGATATAAATATGATGCCATATTTCACCGAGCTAAAATACAAATACAAATCCAAATCATTGATAGCCAGTCAACGTGACAACGACTCGGCAGCGACTGAGGCTATGGTGATGCAGTTAAGGGTGCTCGCTACGAAAAATACACGCTACCGGTAACAGTATCATGAAACAATGCATTCTTCTTCAAATTTAACGGAAAGGAAATGTACAGGGCAACTCTTAGCAAAAGCGAGAGGAAGACAGACTTATTACAGTACAGTAAGCAGCTATTTTTATTGCTGTGGCATTGCATCACCTTTTGTGCTACAGGAATCTGGAGTTTTGTAAGTACATGCTTGAGTAAAGGAAATGATTGCTATTTTCAAGAAAGACATGGATCTTCCTCTATGGATAACCAAGACAGTAAATTATAATTGTTTATGTATTATACATTCAAAAAAATGGAATTTTCTGCATTCGCTACAGCCGGTGTTAAAGATATGATGGTTATAAAACAACATTAAAATTGATGCACAAAGTCTAGCGCATCAATATTGCTTTATGAACTGAATCGCCTCCTTTCCATTTTCACTAAAGTAAATGACTTTGACAATCTAATCATTATTTTCACGTCATCGATGTACTCTAGTGTTCTAATTTTAACATGGTATTTACCAGTAGAAGGGTGATGTTTTAGTTTAGCCATATTACTGCACATTGGTTGCCTATTTTTGTCCCAACTGGAGAAAACAAGGCGTAGGGGCATAAATATGAACTGCAATAAACGCCTACACCTGACCTATTTGCAGACTGTTGAACCAATACGTTTTTTAAAGCAGTTCAAATATTTTTTTTAATTATTTAAATAATTTACATAGATATGGGAAGAAAATTTTAAAAAATTTCTGAAAAGTATGAAAGTCTAGTTTCATTCAAGCACGTGTATAACAAATCTTACCATACTTCCATGTAGCATAACATAAGATTCTGTAGGGGTGGCATTAGTTAGGGAGTGCATTGAGGATGGGATGGGTGGTTATTTGGCTTTGGAAAGGTAGCTTTGTTTTTCTATTAACTGTCTTTCTTGAACATTTAGCAGTCCTTTCACTTCATATGATCATTCTTTCATGCTTAATTTTAGAGGGGTCGAACAAATGCAGTGGCCAAGTGCATTTTACTGATTTCCAAAGTTTGTATTGCCCTCGGGAAAGAAGATGGCCAGAATGTAGAAAGATTAGTAGGGGGAATAACGACAATCTCAGTAATCTTAAGAAAAGTGAAACTTCCATTGTGCTTTGATCAATCATATATTCTTTTAAATCCAGCGTCGAATCAAAAATTATATTGGACGTGTTTCAGCATCTTAAAGCTCTCGTTTAAACGAAAATATATGAGATAAGAATAGCCATTGCAATACATAATGACCCTCAATACCTTAATAAAAGAGGGCGTTAGGTTTAATAGAGGGATGGAACATTGTCATTATTTCTTTTGGTTGGGGGTTATCATCAAATGCTACGGGAACAAAAGTTTCCAAGAAAATGCACCTAAGTACTCTTACAATTACATCAGAAGGGTAAAAACAATGAGTTTCACGGCAAGCCCTGGTAACTGTAGAACAAACGTTCGAGATTGATTCTAGTTCACCGTTTGTTGATACTGCACTTTTTATGTAGTCAAATTCTTCCACAGTCAACCACGTGCACTGATGGAACTGGCCGCAACAGCTAAGGGTGTATTTCAGCTTGCAAGAACACGTTGTGTAGTTGATAATATTTCACTGCCTCTTTCACCCCATCAGGGAATGTTGTCACTTGGTATCGTAATGAACATGTGTGCATATGTTAGTAATTCTGTGGACATGACTAGTTGTCGCTTCAACTGACATTTTAGGAAGAGGGATCAGGGAAACATTTGACTTTAAAACAGAAACCTACACACTCAAGGCACCTAATACAAAAATTAAAGTAAATAAATAAAATGGATACATGCTGCTGAAATATATACCTGGGCAACATTTTTATAGTCATATAATTGCCTACATAACTTTCCTATCGTACATTATACCTATCAAAAGTCCAAGTAAAAGTAATTAAGTGCGTGGATGATTTGCAAAAGGCTATTCAGTCCAAATTGATGTTATTGATTCAAAAATTTTCAAAGTCGTGACGTCACACTTTCCCTCCGCGTCGGTGCCTAGCATACTTCTATCTTAACCCCATCTCATAGCAACGTAATGTTGGGCACAAAATATAAACCATGAATTGGAGTAGGGTGCTGCCACAGAATTTCAACTAAATGCCTTCAGTTTGTTTTATCTATAGCTGCATTGAGTTTTATATAAGCAATCCTTTGGGTATGGACTTCTGTAGGAAGCCAAAGCTCAGATTTATGTCATTTGATGTTTAAAAGAGATGTTGAGCTGAAGTTTTAGGACACTTTTGTAAACAAGGCCGTGGCCAGCTAATACTGTTGGTTTTGGGAAGGAGCGTTTGAAATGGACCGTTTACACATTTTTCTTTTTTTTAAAGAGCCCTGGTGAAAAGATATGCTTTAGACTGTTATGAAATTACAGCTATGTGCTCCCTGTCTAACGTCAAAGATTAAGACATCAAAAGTCTGGACGGGGGGACAGGGGCCTAAGGATATAAATGGTTAAAGATATGACAAGTCACGTTCCCCCCTTGCCTGGAGGTACGTGACGTATGAGAAGGCGCCCTATGGACATGTTGCAGTTGCTGATTGTTATGGTTTGTAAATTTCGGGTATATTTGCAACCCTGGATGTAACCTAGGATCTTATATGCTGATGTTTCCATAGGCGTACATCAATTCTGCCACAATAAGCATTCTGTGATTCATACTGTGTCTTTCTTATCTTAACGAAAAAACTAGTGCGGATATTGATATGAACAATTACTTGTCCCATAAAAACTGCGGTCCACAATTCCAACCATCCCCATTTCTCCCCTGAAAGTATGGGGGCATAGCAGGACCCCTACACCAATTGTCACTATTTAATGGATACGTTGAGGGATTATTACATGCATTTATAACTGCTCAGGGAGTACTTTCATGGACGTCAACTCTTTATTCACTACATTTGCCTATTTCCCCACCACGGTTGATAACCATAGGCCAAAACATTAGTTTTCAGTCAGTTGGGAGATTTCTATGCCGCATGTAACGGACCAGTAGGTAATGTAGTTGACGTAAGATATTTAGGATTACTATCCCATGGTAAGCCAGCTTTTTTTTAGACTGGTATAAATACTTTATCGGTAGAGAATTCACAATATTGTTAAATATGCCTAAGGCACGGTCACGTCCTCGAATCATAATGACAATGATAAAGGTACAAAAATTGTTTCCCACTGATTCACTCTTGAGCGGTCACACTGCGAACGATAACGATAACGGTTAATCGTTCGCCAATGCGGTCGCAAACGATGAATGAAAACATTACGTTCCATCAAACGCGTGCGGTTTAGATTCATGATGGCAGACACCGAGACCTCCATTGAGATTAACGTTACATTCAATGTTTTCCGTTATAGCAACAGTGCAAGTATCCAAGTGGTTACCATGACGTGGGTAAATATAGTACTTCATTGTGATGTCACAATCTGACGAGGACGGAAAGTCCTACTCACTGCATGCTTACAGTTGACAAACATGGTTTTCCTTCTTTCAATTTTTTTGCTTCTTATGAAATATGCTCTCCCTCTAACTTACGTCTTTCGAAACAGAAATGCTCTAGGTTCTCCCTAATGTTTATGCAAATAGTTTTCCTTCGAACACAGAACGCGTCACTTTATTAAACTAGGAACAAACATCAAGAGGGAAAAATATACCAGCATTATTAACTTTGCTGCAACAAGTGTAGGTATTTAACGGGAAGGTAGAAGTTAAAACAAAGTATTGTTAGCGAACTAAGCATTGGTATGACAGTAGATACGATGAGCACTGTGAGATATTGGCAGAAAATACCTTCACAGGATCTTAATGAAACGCTTCTGTTGAAAACAAAGATCTTCAAGAAAATGTTGATTTTAATTACGATACGGAAATATTTGGAATTTCATTTAGTAATCCTTACGTTTTAATCAAAGACTTTGTTTTAAATACAAATTGTCTTAATTGTCAAAAATATCACAATGTTTGTCATTAAGTAAATCAAGGTGTAAAGGGAGGCATATCTTATACAGAAACAACCTAATATCTAAAGTTTAAACATTTCGATTGAAACTGTTGATTGTTTGTTTCCTAGGACGTTAATTTCCTCTTGGGACGGTTTGGTATGGCAAAACAAAATTCGTTACTGCCAAACAAAGTATTTCTGTGTCCTCGCCCATGTGTTTCTATTCGTAAAGACGAAGTCATTTCTTTTAAAAAAATAATGAAATATTTTCAAGATGAACGTCAAGTGAGTGTAACGAGGGGCTATGTAGTTACATTCATCGCGTTGGCCACAATGTCAGTGTCATAGAGGATTGCGGGTGGACGTATGCGGGCGGGACCTACCCCTAGAGAGGTCTGTAAAATTTTACAACATCAACAAATACGTGAGGAAGTTCTGTTGTAGATGAAGGTAAGGGAGGTAGGAAGTGCCAGGTAACAGTTAGCTGAATGCCTCCCTCACACATAATTGGCTCTGGTGCCACCCCTTCGCATCTGTCCTTGGTCACGAAAACTCGTAGGTACTTTATCGGCTCTCACCCCAGTAGCACTTGATTGACGTTACTTTCAACTTTCTGGTTTTCTTGAAGAGCTATGAAAAATTTGTCCTGCGATACAAGGGTCGGCATAACCATCCAGATCAAAAGATAGAGCTATAATTTAATGTACTCAAATAATAAATTCAAATGACATACCCTATAACTTTTAAGACGCGCACCTCCTTTATTAGAGCCTTTAACTAATTAGCGCCATATCATTTTTAAATAATTAAATCAACCCCGCCTTTTTTCTTGACGCCGCACCATCTGTTTTCTTATGCCTCATCGCCTCTTAATCAGTACTGCGCCTCTGATGTTTATTTTGTCCTCCCTGTGTATATATTTACCGCGTTCCTTTTTAGTATTAAACATTTTTCAGGTTATCATCCTATATCAGCTATAATAATTTTATGATAGACTAAATGTATCTGCTATTGAAATAATGTAATATTAAATAAAATGTGACGTTAAAAATAAGAGGAATAAAGATATGCAAATACTTACTACCGTAAGAAATAGGCATAATTTATCAAGCAGAAGAAACTACATTGCATGGTACAAGAATAGTGTCATTGCCAAAACTGCATAACTTTAAATAAGTAATTCTCTACTTTGATTCATTTGTTAACGCCGCCCTCTAATCAGTGCAATCATTTTGTCCGTGCGTCTTTAATTAGTACGGTAGCGCTATTTAGAATTAATAGGGTAATTACTATTAATGCACCTGCAAGTGGAAAGACGATTCTATGCCATCAAGCACGAACTGCTACACTTAAAACGGTACTCCATAGCAGTGTTTCTCAGCCGCAGGTCCATAACAAAAGATTGCACTCTGTTTCTCAATAACGGCTGTGCACTAACAAAACGAATTTTGTATGCGATGAAAGAAAATAAAAGCTGTCTTGCGACATGGTATACGGAGGGAAAGTGATGAAGTCACAAAACAAAAGTTTGGGGAAGAGTAGAATTTGACTGCAAAAGGCATCCCCTAGAACAGGCTGTTTGACAAATACCTGACCTGTAGTGTATGTACTATTTAAAGTAAAGGCGTTTGAATGTCAAAAATATTTGGCTAAATCCTTGGTTCCTTACGTAGTTTTGTTTTGTTAGACAGGCTCAAAACTTTGAAAGCTGATATCTTGGTGTTGGGAAAGGGGATCATTCTCAATTATTGCCATTGAAGTTCTTACTTGAAGGCCAGTATGAAAATCGAGTATTTTGTTCATAATTCAAACATTTTGAAAATCGTGACGTCACTCTTTCCCTCCGCATTGTCCCAGAATTAGAGCAGTCAACGTCTTAATTCTCACTGGAAAACGAATATCGATCAGGTGCAAAGCAGTCAAGTTGTTGAGATTTCCGATCAACTGCTCGTGCGAGAGGAGTTTTTCAGCACTGTCTTTCTTCAGGAACAAACAAGGACATCCTATGTATGTCAGTGTAGTGTTACGTCTTTCTGAAACTTCTTTACAGTTCCCACTGTCCTGTATTTTGCCAATGAAATACCACTTCAACTTCAAATTGAAACGAGCAGCTTATTAAGCATTAGGCAACTTTCCCCCCGCAATTTGAAGTACTAAAATAACGCTTCTGTTTCGCGTATCATGAAAACCGTAAGAAGAATATGGTATGCAGCAATCACATCTGATACTTGAAAGTTATTAGTTACCGGACCCTAAATAAAAACTCTGATTTTAGCTGCCTGCAAAAATAGGACGGTTGAGAAGCACTGCTCCATAGCATTGCCTCCACTAGGGTTCAGGTAACAAATTATGAATAGTATCCGTCATCGAAAGGGGGTAAACCTGTAATACCTTTGATCTAAATACGCATTGCTTTGTAAATAACTAAAACACACCCATAGTATCAATCTTAAACGTCAAAAAGTACAGAAGTGGCCAGGTGTATTGAAGGGTTGACAAGTAATCGTACAAGTGTAATCTTAAATTTGCCTAATCAATGCCTTGCGAAACTGTCATATAACTAATATGTGAATTTTATTCGGCTTATATTTGCTGAAATCAGCTCATTTTTTATTCTAATAAAAGCTGAGCAGCAAAGTAGGAACAAAAATAGACACTCACATGCTGACGTTGCTGGTTCTTTACGATGGAACAATACGGTTCTTTCAGGCTAGCGATTTGAGCCTCGATCTGGCCACAACCTCGTAAAATACGTCATCTGAAGTTTCAATGGTAGGGCTAAAAGTTCAGATAAACATCGACCATGGCTGACTACTCCTTATTTACTGTTGACAAACTTTGTAAATTTTTACAAGAACGTGAGAATTCGCACTCAGGATATCCAAAGTCAAAACTCATACAGTTATGTGAATCAGTATAACATTCAATGGCGTTCTATAAAGGACCAGAAGAACTGACTGTGAAGAAATTAACCCTACCTTTCGTATGTAGCCTCCTTATCAAACCAAATGAAAACGAGGACTTCTCTAACCTGAAAGAGCCATTGCCATAAGTTGGTATCTTTAAGGCACTATAGATATGGGTCAATACATGATCTGTGACCAAATAATTGCAATTACATTTCATCTATTAACTTTTGACTGCCTTTGCTGATCTACATGTACTCTTCCTGAGGCGGCTATCATACCAAATGTGAGAACAGCTGCACTCAATTCAAAGTGGAAAATAGATGTCGCAAAAGACTGACGTAGTCAAGCACTACAATTGCTGGTTTGGTGTCTGGCCGTGCAGGGCATCCGGAAGATCAAGTCACTTACACCACTGGAACAAAGTTCCGCTGAGTGGACTGTATCATAACAAGAATTTAAAGTTAAAACAATCGAAAGACAATGAGAAACTTTGAAACAATAGCAGGACTATAATTTTTGTGACAGTAAAAGGACCGAGTTAGAATAATTCCTATGAAAACTCTAGAGATGTTTTATATTTGATTGGGCTTTGCACACTGGTATATTTGTACGTTTTAACACTGTTATATACTAACCTCCCAATGGTATAAGGTACTAACAATAAAATGGCGTTACCAAAAAACACAGCTAGTGTGAGTGTCAATGGCATGGATTTTTGAACGTTTAAATAATCATGATTTTGCGTTCTATTGGTTTAATCGTATATTGCATATACCCGATTAAGCGCTTCAGACTCAATTAAGCACCCATGTTACAATAAGCTCCCAGTTCGAAAGAAATGTTTTATTAAAAAAGGCCAAAGTCCACGTAAGCACAGAGCTCTGCATAAGCTGCCAATACGTATTGGATTGGCGAAAACGAGCTTGAGCCTGACATGGCTCAAAAAAAAGCCAATCTACAAAACCTTGGAGTTCCCCAGACATCTGGGACACGCAGGCGCAAATGCAACAGCTCCAGAGTGTATGCTTCAAGATAATAATAATAAGAGGGCGATGAAAATATATTGAAAGATTTACGAAAGTTATCTTTCAATCTACCTGTAGAAGGCTGTTGTATGCTTTAAGAAACATCTGTGTTTTCCCTTTCTCGATAACTGCCAAATTCCAAATAACCAATTTAAAGTTTTTCAAGTAGCACCTTACTTGGTTAATCCGCAACTTGAGGTAGCTATCGTACAATCAATCCTTAAGCACACATACCACTTATACCACTGTGCGAACTGCCTTGTTGGGTAACTGTTAGCGTTCTTATATTATTGATAGGGTAATGTATAATGTATCTAGCTGCTGTAGTTCTCTGTTATTACTGTAAAACGTAAGAACATTCCTGAACTGAATACTTAAAAGTGCATCGTGTATCACGTAAATAAAACGGTAGTGAAAACACAACATATGTATCTATATGGCACCTACCGTATTTAAGATCACATGAATTGAAAATAGGTGACTATAACTTTACATATTTTGATGAACTTTGATTGAAACTTATCTACTACCGTCGAAATTGCTAGACATTTTCGCCAGTCACTGGCCACAGCAATCGCCTGAAGTAAACCGTTTCGAAAAAGTATATTGAATACAGAAGAAAAGGAACGTATTGATGGAAAAAAAACATACGCATGCGTATCTCGGCTTATAGAAAACGCGTAACTTGCAAAAGTATCTATTTTGAAGAGAACTGGTAGGCACCCCTGAAATTATACATGCGGCTTCTAAAACGGCGAAGTAACGAGGGAGACTTGTCCTACGTAATACTTACCAGTAAAAGAAATTTCTTGGCGGTTATCCACACATGCCCTAAGCACATGTTGCAGGGTTGCTGAGTCACTTTCTACAAAGTATGGACAAAGTGTTGCTTGCAATACGTAGTAAAACTGATTTTAAATTACCCGTTTTGTTTTCATGCGTACCGACAGAAATGATTTCGGAAATAAATTGACTGTCCTAGCAAAGTCATTACAACAGCAATAGGACAATATTTACAAAACCACGACCCATTCTCATTGACTAGCGGCAGAAATTACTACAAGGGAAGGGCATGTTTGCAGACAATGTAAAGGAATGTGTCCTTGGATCTTTATCAGTGTATGGCTATAATTGGAAAGCTCGTAAAAAAAAGAAACCATCGCGAAGTAACCAAGAAATTTATAGTAGCAATTTCTTAATACAATCAAGAATAATATACATCTTTGACATTTTTCTGACGCCAGCTGAAAGATGATTAAAAATATTTATCTGATCTTCTTGTTTCTTTTATCTTGAAATTTGAAAAAATGAATGCAATCAAAATATATATTCTTTTTCCCGTCAAAAGCAATCCCTAAACTTTCAGGGTTTTTGAAGTTCAGAAAAACTTAATTTCCTGCAAATTTGAATTTTTACTGTGCAGAATATGATACTGCAAAATTCAGAATCAAAATAAATGTAATTTTGGCTATGGTGTGGTCATAAAAAGTAAAACTTTGTCGATGATTTCAGAACTAAGATATTTGTTTGCAGAAAATAAATTTTAAAATTGCACGAAATAGCGAAAACATTTTAGTCCTGAAAAGCATTTTTCATGTGACACTCCTCAGAGTACAAAATCGTCAGAATTGGAATTGAGAAGAAGTCCGTTAAGTTTCACAGAAACTGATTGGTCAAAAGAATACCAACCTAGCAGTCAGACTTCTGATTGGCTACTTTCAAAACAAAGTTGGGTATAAGTTCCTTGATTTCTTCTCAGTTCCAATTCTGACAATTTTAAACTAAATTTTGAAAATTTATTAAGCGCCAACCACTATAAATACCGACGTTGCAAAATACCTGCAAACAACCGTCTGCTCTGCAACTGGTGGATATTGCTTTGTGAGACCAGCCTTTCACATATGCAAGCTATTGTCATCGTCAACGGATAACTAGCATTGCTGTATTATTTCCGCCGTGATGAGGTAAAAATCAGCGGTCTTGCTCTGACTCATCATTTTAATGTTACGCCCATCCGACTTGTCACCTTTTATGAGGGCATTACAACAAGAATTAAACCTTTATAAACCTATGCCGAACTACAATCAGTTTAAAACTATTTTTTATACCTGTTCCGCATCTAGCAGCGGCGTGTCGATACATTCGTGATCTCTGGTCACGCAAAGCGGTCATCATATAAAACAGCTGAAGCGTGGAAAATTTCTGTCTGCACACAATAGATCGTGCGAATATTAAGTTGCACTTCTAGCATTACAAGTGTAAACCAAACGATGTAGATATCTAGTTGGCCTATCGATTTACAAGAGAAGCCTAATGGAAATCCCGTGCGTCAAATAGGCCTGTACTCTGGCCAAATAAGCGACAACTAGGACGAGGACTCAAAAAACCCCCGATGATCATGTGTACTTGGAGCTACATAGTCTTATTACAGCGGCATTCAGTTGTCATCTCCTTTACAGTTAAAAGGCCCGTATACACGGTGCAACATGTTGATACAACTTGTTGAGCACAACTCGTTCTGAGGATCCTGTCTTGTTGT
>JAAAKL020017180.1:0-10713 GCA_010016065.2 Carybdea cf. marsupialis auct. non (Linnaeus, 1758) | reverse complement strand
AATGCTACTTACTTACTTTGATTTCTCTTAAAGTACTTACAAAGGAACCGATTTATCGCTATTATGCATTCTACCTCCTTTTTACTATAAATGCAATAAAATAAAACGATAATTCTTTTGAGAAGAGATGATTTTAAATGATTAGTTTGAATAGATACTGGAGAAATAGAATCGTATGTCACCAACGGGATCCAGGGATCCATTTAAAGTAATTATTCTGTAATCAAAATGGTTTTAGTTAGAAAAGGAAGAGATTCTATGCATGTGCAATGTAGTGCACAAGACGATGTTAAAGGCTACGGCTGGGCTAGGCCCGGACCACAATGATATGATATCCCCGTCGTATTTCAGTACAGAAGTAAACTTAGCTAATCTTATTACCTGGCCTTTTGACGGAGCTAAACAAGAGAGAATAGTCCTCTTCAGTCAATTTTGTTTCTCCAACGCTGATAGCTTTAGGTACCTAATTCCTCTCCCGTTTCCCGGAAATACCGAGATACAACCGAAATTGTACCTTTCTGTAATTTTTTTCAAGTTTATTGTCCTGGGTGCAGATATTTAGATACAATTCATCATCTTCATGCGCTTCGTACTGTATAGAAAAAGAATCCGCAAGAAGATTATAATAGTAACGATCGTACAATATCATGACGTTGACGTGAGACCCTTTTCCTCTTTAGTCACGAATACAAGGGTTCGAAATAGGGAACTGACGTATATGTTTTCTAATACTTTCAGCCAAATAGGTAGTCATGGAAATCCTTTTCAATATTGAAATAAAACAGCATAGAAATCATAATGATACAGCTAAGTCTTAAATATTAACAAAAAGGTAATTTGCTATGATTTACTACATCTAACATGTCCAAAGTAAGACAAAGAGCGAGTTAATGTTAGTTAGTTGAGTTACTCTTGTTGATCGGAAGTTGCCAACGTGCTCGTAACCTCTCACGAAAAGAACTAGGACTGTGTCGAAACAGCTATGTCGTATAATATCATCATTAAAATAATATTATTCCCATGATTCCTCTTCAACTTGAATCGTCACAGGTATTGCAACATCTTTAAATTTGTTTTCGTATTGAGCATGACAGTCATTAGAACAATAGCGTATGCCGTAAGTTATAAACAAATGTTCCGATACGTGCCTCATTATTTCTAACCACGATGTATTTAATGTAACATACAGTCTACTTTTCGCTTACCTTCTTGAGTAATCGTACATTCCATAAATATTTTAGTATGCCATATATGTAGTAGTCTTCGACTGCTTTAAGCAGTTGTGATCGACTGAAGTAACACTAAACAGTCGAAGTGTAGCAACTGCAATATCTTTGTTCGAAATCGCTAGGTAGAAGTCGCTTATTAGAATTCGTTTATACAGTACTCTTGTCATTGCTATCAGAATACTGTGATCATTTTCATGCATAAATTGTTGTAACAAGAAACTATTACAAGCCAATACATAAAGCTAACCGCGCCTTGTATCTTGACGTTTCCTGGCACGCCTGACCGCTGCCACGAACCTTATATTAACACCAATTTATAGCATGTCAGAATATGCAAACGCTGTGGTACAAAAGGATTTTGATATTTCCTCACCCTGTATTTCTTGCAAACATTGACATGATAGATATCATTCCAGATTTTTTGAACAGACTGAACATAGAAAAATAACTACAAAACTATTGCTCAAGATGCTGAGAAAAGGTTTTTTTCATGGAGGAGCTTGAAATCATGGTGTTAGAAATTGCTCTGCCAAGGCAGGCAGCATGATTCCCTTTTATTACCCCTCAGGACACAGGCTTTGCCTGCAAACTTACCCTTACATTGATAAAGTCGATGTGATTTCATCCACGAAAAAAGCATAGTTACACACGCTCTGCTGACGCAGCCTCGTTCACAGGAGTGGATCCTATCAATTCTCACTTTGACATTTGTTGATACTCACTCAAGTTGCTCATTGCAATGGAGGGTCATCATGAAAACGAAGTGAACTTCGCCGGAAACTAGGTTATGGATTCTTGTCTTTCGGTCGAGAGAGAGATCGACAAGCTATTGTCCAAGTATGAGACCTACAGAGATAATTTTGGACAAACAATAAATGAACTGATCCAACATGTAGAGAGTATCAAGGAAGGGATTTGTGAAGGTAATGGCTTTCATATGAAGTTTCTGACCGAACTGCGTTAGGTGCGAAGTTCATTCACTGTGTAGGCAATATGCTCATCAACCGAGGGAATATTATTATCGCAAGATCCTAACCGTAGTATTCATAGGTCAAATTTTAGACGTTCTTGGGTTTAGTTTTCACCACATACGTCTCTCGTTGTTTAATCAATAAAAGCCATATTTCAGGTGCTCGGATGCCGCTTGTATTGCTCTTTTTTGAATGCAATAGTCATTAAACTTTAACTTCTTTGGCCTCTGAATTTAGGAGTGGACGGGGATTGCATCAAAGAAATTGACGTGCCAAAGCAAGCTTATAGCCTAGGATATTTCTAACATTTACTCAAGAGATAGATTGTATTATACCTACATGTTTTCATATTTTATTTGGCCTATGAATTATCTTCGAGAAAGGATACGGTACCGGTACGTAGCAAAGTAACTAACAAATGGAAAAAGAACAAAAGTTATTCTGTGGTAAATAAATAAATATCACCACGACAAGTGCTGGCTGAGGGAGATAGTGGAAAGATTAGCAGATCATATCCCAAGCCCGGCTCCATTAGCAGATTAACCAGTATATAACTTAACTGCATTTGTACACTGTCAAAAGACCATTACAGAACTGGCGTATAAACATATACATATTTGTAATTTTCCCCCTGAAAAACGCAATCAGGTACAGTGTTACTGTTAATGAAGATTCAATCAAAGTACTTTTTTTCCTATTGAATTAAGATGTACATTCTGGAGCCCAAAAGTCGCCATTGTGAGGAGCTGCACGCATCTCTCAACGAATGTCTAAGGGTAATCAGTGGGTGCACCAAGTCTGCACATACAGAAATGCTACCTATTTTATGTGGTATTGAGCCAACTGGCATCAGAAGGGATAAAGCTATACTCAGCATTTGCAGGACATGCCATGGCTACTAATAATCCCTTCAACCAGGCAGCAACATGACCACTGAAGCTAACCAGCTTTCAAAGGAGACTACTGCTGTCAACGCAGATGCATTACATGGCTGATGAACTTGACCATGATGTACCTCTAGATGCCTGGGCATGAGCAACCTGGAAGAGACATTGGGCAAACTTGACTCTAGGCTCGGTCACTTATACTGTTCCCTATCTCTGTGCCTCTAGGGCATGATTTCACCCAAATCTGATGGACCCTATTAAACTGAGTTTGAACAGGACATGGATGATATGCAAGTTACATGAGAGTTGTTAGATTGGTTTACTTGACAATGAAAATTGTGCATGTGGTGATGTCCAGACACAGTTTACACATTATGGATTGCAATGTGATTGGGATCAGAGGTGATCTCAGAAGTGTTAATGCTGACATCTGCAACTGGCTAAATAAAAACAAGAAACTGGAACTGTAGTTTCTGTTTAATGTTTCTGTTTGTTCATACAAATATATAAGTATATATTATTATATTTCACTTCACATCACACTGAAAGGTTAAAAGTCTCCATATTTTGTACAGTAAGCAGAATCTACAAGGATACTGTGTAATATTAAAATAAAATGTGAATCAGCTTCTCTTCCTTATCTTGGTCTTGCATGTAAAATATGTACTCATTCTGTTCATTTCAGCCCCAGGTGATGTTGAATTAACGCCGCTTCAGTCACATATCCTTGGTGCTTGTGCCAAGAGAGTCAAAGACACTTCACAGAAATATGCAACAGAACACAAAGAACTCCATGGTTTTGTATCGAAGATAGGTAGAGCTGTTGAAAGGGTAAGTTTTCTTAAAAATCTGTGCGCATCTTCATCTTGTAACATGTTATATAGAAATACAACGTAAAAACATAACACATGGGACATAGATTTACTGTGTATAGTAATAGCTCCTTGCTGGACATCCCACTGTGTATCAAGACAAAATGATTTGATAGACAACATAGAAAATAGTCATGGAGGAGCAGCACAGTCACAGTTTGAATGTCAAGTTTAATAATACAATGTTTCATTATTGCTGCATGCATGTACTGACATAATAAATTTACATGTGATAACTCATCAATTTTTATTCATTTGGCCCTTGTAATCAGTGGTTCTTTTGGAGCCATTGCCAAATTGTTTCTACCTTAATAGTCATTTATCATGTATAAAGATCACCTTTGCCTTTGAAATACCTCACGCAAGGTAATCATCCCATAATATGTTATTCAGTATCAGATGAAATTTTTGTAGTACTTGGTTCCTTTTTTTTGTTTGGGAGACATGTAAGTATGTACATCATGTGCATGTGTAAATATAGCCTAGACACCTTTTAGAGTCCTTATAAGCTTTTGGGAAACCTCCCTTCATATGCATTATCAATAAAAGCCTCACCAGAAAGAGATTTGTATGTTTACGAAACCACTGATATTGTGAAGATTTGTTTGCAGAATGTTCTTCAAGGGAAATGTAAGTTCCAACCCAGTAGTTGAGAGGTAGTTATGCTAAAGGAAATATCTGCAGTTGATTGGCCAGGTGGAAATCTTTACCAAATGATAAATGTAAAAAACCAGCAAAGAGAATGTAGGCAAACCACAGTAGCAGAAAACAGCTCAGAGTTCAACAAACACATATATTTTTGTTCTGAGCTTTCCATCTAAGAATAATAAAACAGACAATTTAGCAAAACGTTAAGCAAAAAATTTAGTACTGTAATGAAACAAGATAGAAAAATGTCCCAAAGGGATAGTAGTAAGTGAAAGAGAGGCAAAGGAATAGAGCTATAGGTTAATTTTAGAGAAGGTTTGAGTTAGACACCCCATGAGTAACAAGCTTAACTCAGACTTAGCCATAGCTAGAAATTGAAGTTAGACATAGAGAAGGTGTTGAAACAGTCATTATGGTGGGAACAAATACTTAGAAAGGGAGGACTAGAAAGTTTTTTCACTTTTAAAGCAGAAATACCTTGTTTGTCTAATAGATACCCATGGAACTGGTGGATCACCTGACCCACATACAGTGTGTAAGGTTGGCTAGCAGCAGGGACATACTTGAAACCATGACATGGTTTGTACGATTGGGTCCACTTCTTGGCTTGACCAATTGACAGGAAAACGGGTGATTCTGGCACAAACAGTGTAGATTCTTCCCTAAATTGATACAACAGATGTAGAGCATAACTTTACTGAACTTTCTAAAACAAAACTAATGATGCTGGTTATTTATGCAGAAGCAAGTTCCTGTTGAGTTGTAGAATTATTGTTAAGTATTGCGATTTGTTACTGATACCAATACTAAATCAGCAACATAGTATGTGGAAAATGTGGGAAACAGAAACTACATGGCTATGCCCATGGTTCTCTAGTAGCATGCGAAATGCTAAGTCATCAATGATAGTTTCCTTTTCAGCTCTAACTTGCTGAAACAATGCCTATACAACCAGATACCTTGTGTCTTATGAAACTATTCTGATAATATGCTCTAATATGGAATGGTGACCCTGTGACAAGTGTATTACAACAGTGACATGGAAACTTATAAATGATACCTGAACAGAGCATCAATGGTGTTGAATCTTTGATGGGAAGAAGGTGGAGAAGTTACAATTGGGAAAAAACACACCTTATAAAGGAACTATTGGAAATAGAAAGCATGTGTTATTGTATATGCAGCTGTTCATGCCAGTTTTGTTTGAACTTTCTGCTTGTCTGTACATTAAAGTAGAGATAGTTTCATAAGACATGGTGATAATTCAATAAATTGCAGACATGTAGTAAATGCCAGTGAAAGTTATACCTTTGTTTTCTCCCCATAGAATTTTGTATCAGACTACAGTGGAACAACACAAGAAGGTGTTTTCTCAGGGGAGAAGGCTAATCTATTAAATGAAGTTATTTGTGAGCATATGCTGAGACAAGGACAAGTTGATATTGCTGAAGTTCTGATAAATGTATGTTTTATATGATTTTTAACAGTTTTAATGTTATGTAATAATTTTAGGATTGATCAACCTTAAAAATCTAACTATCAATAGGGTTTGTCCATTAATAACTATCATAGTTTGTAATAAGATTAGATATATATGGTCATATTTCCCCATGAAAAACATGTATTGGCCTTAGATCAATTTCAAGCTTGAAATATCAGGTGACAAAGGCATAATCTGGGAAGAAGAAGGATGAAGAATACTCGAAACTCACTCACAGTATGACCAGGCATTTAGTTTTATGATTTAAGTATTTAGGACCATGATTAATGTTGTTAAATGTAATTGATGAATGACTGTTACCACCATGGGAAAATCTTAAGGTAACTTGAAATGCCTTAGGCTAGCAAGTGTAATAGATCACTCCAATGGCAACGAATGAAATTGCTACTTTGGTACCGGTATACAAAATTTGCAAAGCTACATTGTAAGAGTACAGTTTAGCTAGGTACAGATAATTTTTAAGAGTCCAGTTTAGCTATGATTTATTTATTTATGATTATAATTTAAATGGTAATTCTGATTACTTTGTTTATTTCCTTGCAAGCAATATAAGTGGTAAACAATATGTAAAGAAAATTTTGGGAAAGATATAGAAAACCAAAAAAGGCAGAAGTCATTGTTATGAAATATGAATGTCAAACAAAAAAGAATATTTTTGACCGTTTCCAAGATGACAAATCATATTGGCTGAGTAAATGATTGTGGTACAGTCTTGATAGTAACAGATTACTCAATTACTGCAAAGCTTAAAAATATTGCATGAGGTATCTCCCAATTCTGATGGCTAATTTACAAAATAGTATAGAGAATATATGATGATCTACATTTGAACATTGGTTTTGCATACTTTAGTTTTCTGTAGAAAATCTCTGAGTAATGGTTTTTATCAACCTATGAACTTATAATTGCATAGATCAATTTGTAGTAGTCATGGTACACTGCAACACCATTCCTAAAATGACATCATTGTTAGTATGAAATTAATAACAATAACTATCTTCAAAATAACTTTAATAAAAATGTAACTTTGGTACCTATAAAGCCATGAAATACAAAGGGATTGTATCCTTAGTATAGTGACAGTTATAGGGGCATGGAGAACAGGTAGCTCAACCTATAGCTAGATTGTCATTCTTTGATATGTCTCTTGAAAAGGTTAAGAGGTCTTGCAAAAAAACCAAATATAGACTTGTCACATCATATGTCAGATTAATTGAGGGAGGAGAGGACAGGAAGATCTCTCTGTCTGCCATACTATACAAAATCTATATATAAATTTTAGCTAAAGTTTACAGTTTACAGAAGAGAGGTGAGGTTAAGTATTAGTGTGGTTTTGTGTGTATACCGTTTTGTGTGTATGAATTAAAAACATTGTATCCTCAGCTCTTGTTTTGAGTAGATCATTAAGTGACCTATTATCTATTATTAATCTATCATAAAATATCAAACTGTCCAAAATGATCTAAGTTTTTACTTAGTTGCTCTGAATGATTTTATCTAATAATTTTCACTGCAGCTATTTAGTCTACTGTTATATTATGCATAAACAGTTTTGAAGCTTGAATGGCCATAATTGCCAAAATATCTTGTTTATTGTCATGGGAATTTTTGAAGGTACTATAATATAGAACATTTGTTAATAAAATTGTTTGTATGATGAAAAGGAGTATTTAATGGATTAGTTAATATCAGATGCTGGTTGGTTTGAAGAGGTATGTGTTCTTAAAATTTCTGATTTCTGCCTGCAATACTTTGCCAAGATCTTAAACCTAGCGCCCAATGCTGGAGATGGACACATTTCAAGTCTCAAAATTGTACATCTGTCAAAATGGTATTATCCTATGTATTATGCGACAATATCTTGCAACTCAAGGCCCAAAGTGACTTACAATACAATACTACAACAATCTTAATATTCATTAATATAAAATCTCAGACACTTCTGTTGAGCTCTATGCTGATTCTAGATGCATAATTCATAGTTCTACCAAAAGCCCTTTCTTGTAGAAGCAGCTACAGTATGTTCTTTCATCACCAATTGCCTGTTTAGACACAGAGCACAAGTCTACACATTTTTGTGTTTATGCTCTTACTTTGTCTTTCCAGTTGGATCCAAACACCCCTGGTCCGAAATTTCAATTTTGCTAGGTTCATGGTTTTGTTGTATATTTCATATTCTGATCATGCCCATTGTGCCTCTGAAGATTACAAGAAAGAACACAGGGGTCATGATCTTTGCAGCTCTAGATACATTTATAGTGTGGTCGAAAAGTATTGTACATTATACTTATATATGTTGGGTTGGATGGAGGTTTATTCATTGATGGATAATATTGACTATAAAGACAAATTGCTCAGTGTAACAGTTCTATTCTTAAATAATACGCATACAAATGTGATGATTGATGTGTTCAAGAGTCTTAGAATTTTCCTACATCTGATATCAACAATGTATTTACTTTAACTGTGGTAAAAGTAAAATCTTATGAGTACATTTTTTACTTTGATTGATCTCCAAGTCTGTTGTTGGAATACAGTGACAGGAGAGCCAACTGCTCTTAGTTCATTAAGCAAGTACTTAGTTCGTTAAACAGTCTCAATTATTTCTGTGCCGCCAGGAGCTTGTACCACCCCTGGGGTGCCTCTTTGCTTGTCAGGAGGTACAATGAGAGATTGCCGACAGCCCTTAGCAATTAAGGAGCCCCAGAATTGTAGATATAAATGTATTGTTTTTTACTTTTAACCTTGAAAGATATATTTTTACAAGACCCTTGTGCTCTTGAATTGTATATGTATAGCTTTATATATATATAGTATATTAATATATTACACATTTAAAAATTCGAAAGATACTCTACAAAGGGTTTCTAAAGTGTTTGACATAATTAAGTTTCACAGGTAGTACACAACAAATCCATCCAGCCCATAATTATCCAACCAGAATTCCACTACATCTAATTTCATTATGCCTTAAAATCAAGTAACACCAATCAAAGCCTCACACCCAGTCAGGGAGGGCCACAAGGGCCACAAGGGTCACCTTGCATGACAGAGGGGATCAGGCTCCCCAATACTGGGCAAAAAAGCCATCATGACACAGCACAGTGTCTGAGGAAGGGAAAAATTCCTGGAAGCTCACCATGAGCAAAGCCAGTGTTTGTTATTATAACTGTATATACACATATACATACGTATATATAAACTACCGGCAGTAAGAGATTATCATTTATTTGATGCTTTTAGCAAGATTTTCTGCCTATCAATTTCTTACAGGAAGCAAAATTAAACATCGATGCTAACCAAAAGGAACCATTTCTGGAACTGAACTATATACTGAATGAATGTAAAAACCATAATCTTGAGCCTGCTTTAGAGTAAGTATGCCAGTTTGTGTTTGCTGTGCTTTGCTTGTAAAAAGGGTTAAGTAGCTTGACATGTTTTAATATTTATAGGATATGTATTAGAACTGTAGTAGCCTGTACATCTGTAATATAATAAATATCCCTAATATTTTAAAAGTGAAACGTGGTAACCCACTTACAAGCAGCCTTTATTTTTGTAGCCTAGGAGAAATGCTCATGTTTTTGTCACCTGTGGCTGCAGTGACCTTAATTTTCTTTGCAGGTCATTTGTCCATGCCACTTGACTTGAATACTAAATGATCTTCTATCAATAAACATGACTGCATATGGTGTTGGAAACCTATATATACATGCTATATATACCCATATATATATATATGCTTATATATGTTTGTTTGTGATATTGATGCCATTGTGGTGAGGGTAATGCCACCACAATAAGTAGAGATTGAATTTAGAGTATCTCAACTACATCATACTGTCCCACCTGCTGCAACCACCTAATCTCCTAGGTAAATACCTCACCCCTATATCTGGTTTCGACCTAATAATTGGGCTTCATATTGCCCATCTGATCATGGAGTGTCCTTTAGGTGAAGGTCCACTTTTTTGACTTCACTATACATTGTTTAAAGTTTTTTCCTCCCTCATCTCACCCTTCTGTGTAGGCCATTTATGCTCTTACTCATATGCCACTGAAACCAGTTTGGAGTATCAGACATTATCAGAACATTGATGAATTACTGATTCAACACACTGGTACAGTAAATATGTATCTGACTGAAATCCAGGGTGCTATACCTCTAAAATAGGTAAACAAATCTTCTTAATGTTCCATCAATAAGATAAGTTTAATCCAGAAGCAAAGAGAAGTGAAAACAACAAATCTCTTCCTCCCCTAAGCAAACAGACAGGCAAATAAGAGAAGAAAGCAAAATAGAGCAAACGAGAGGGAACTTATGTTGTATGGCTGAATTAGTTTCAAGTCTGAAACAAAGGAAGAAAACCTTCAACTCTTATTCACATTTATCATGCATTTTTTTTTGCATCCAGATTAAGACAGGACACAGAAAATACTGAAACTAGCATTCTAGGGAGAGTGTATTGATGATTTGAAACAGAGAAAGAGTTGTTAGTACGAAATTGTTTACCATATAACATATATCTTTACATACAGTGACATTAAATTTGTGAACCGTCTTGTACCATATTTTTGACATTGCTAAACTTGACAATGTTTTTT
>JAAAKL020017179.1:0-10713 GCA_010016065.2 Carybdea cf. marsupialis auct. non (Linnaeus, 1758) | reverse complement strand
ATTTGTTATTTTTGGACTTCTTGTTTCGCTTGTTTGAAATTGTAGGACGAAGAAAAGCGAGTAGCTACTGTAATGGCCACCCCTCCTAAAAATGCAAATCAACACTTCCACCAAAAGATGTTACCATGCTGATAGTCAGCATGTCGAAAATAATCAAGAGACATGTCAAATTGATTACATATTAGAATTATTTCATGTTTTTATCACCACTGAAATTTTTGGAAATGTCGACTTCTTATAAACTTTTTGGTGATTCTGTTAAGACACGTTCGATGCTTTTGTAGAAAAAACACTTGTTTGTTGTACAATTGCCAATAATGAGCAAATTTATTTTAGGTTTTTCACTCCATCTGCACCAGGATCCACGTCTTTCAAACAGTTACAAGTATGCTTCACCATCTTTTATGAATGTAAATACATCAATTTATTGCTGGGGTGTCACATAGTTTTGACCTTTGCCCTAGTGAAAATTCTTTCTTAACCTGAGAGTGAGAATGTGTACTGATTTCTTTAAAAACGTTTTTGGGTCCTTTTGCTCACAACGAAACTCATCCATTATTTGCAAAAACTATGCAATGTTACCCTTGTCTTTTTGCAATAAAAAGGCGTTACTTGTAGTAGAAATAAACTTTCGTGATACCTCCAGACCTCCAGACTTTTCATTTTTTGTGAACTAACTCTTTCTTTAAGGATTCATCAATCGGCTGTCTCCGTTTAGTCTTTTTCCCTTTTGCCATTTTTCCCTTTTCAGTTTTATTTTACGCATTAAATTATCGAGTTTCGATTCTCTTTGCCCTCTTCTGCAGCATTTTTGTTTGTTTTTTCTGTCGTATTTTCAAAGTATGCAAAAATTATATTTATAATGTTTCTCCCTTACCAAAGATTGGAATCGATACACAAGATTCCTGTGTACACATCAGTCTCTTAAACCATCTACACAACCACTGCAAAGCTACATTTTCTTTAAAACTGATCACATGAATTCTCCTCCATCAAAGTCTTTAAAAAGTTAAAACTGAGCAAAAAATTAAACGTAGAGAAACTCTCGATCCTAACAGAAAATTTGCTACAAGGAGGAGTTTCCATTGATAATAGTAGGGTACCATCACTACAAAAAGAGGTGTTTGAGAAAGTCAAATTTTAATTAGATATTAGCCCTTAAGGATACTACTAGTATGCAGTTGAAAGTATTTCACTCTTGCAACAAGCTGAGAGGGCATATGCCAATAAAACTATGGTTATATGGTAAACGGACATTGAATCCTACAAAGTAGTCGTAACCGCTGTTTACGATTATGTAGTAACACTCAAACAATAATACCGGTTTACGTTGAGGAACTTACAAAAAACGTATTTATATGTAGGCCTATAAAAAACACCTCTACTTGATAATGATATGTGAAAATCAATACCATCAATTCGTCTTGTTTCTTAAAGATTACAAACAAACAAATCCTATACGTAATTAGAGGTAACCTCGTATTCAAACGTATGCGGTTATTTTAACACCGAAGCGAAATGAGAAAATAGACTAGCTTATCTTATTCAAATTTTGCGTATCTTAGAGAATTGGCGGCCCATAGGAGGTGACTGCTGAAACGATGTGGCATTTCTACGTTAACGGTAACGTCATTTTTCAGCACCTCATAATTGGGGAAAATATAAGGGCCTTCTTAAACTATATAGATGAAATTAATAAAAGATATCAAAGGTTACGAGAGAAAGATAAATGAACAATACTACTTCGAGCGTTAATAGTCAAAAATATTAATATACTTTGCCTCCCAAACGTATTTTGGATATGTGCCTGCAAAGCATGGGACACTTAATGACTTGATGGTAGTTTTTATTATGTCACTATTCATGAGCGAACCGTGTAAAGGTCTATCACTCATGACATAGTAAATTCTACCACAGGAATTTCTTCTACTTAATCGACAAATACTACCATATTGGAAACAACATTCAATGAGTCCAGAAGTATAAAATATCCAAAGAATTATTGTCTTTGCTTTGGTAGGACGTATGTATTGTGAAGCTGCACGAAAATGTAATCAAGAAAAGTAGAACAGAAGAATAGAGAAAGTCATCAACGTGCGCCATCTAGTTACGTTGATAAACTCACGCTGAAAATGCTTTGTTCACGAGTTCGAATCCCGATGGTGACAAATTTTCTACTCCTTGTGTATCTTTCCAACGGGTCAATAAATTATCACCTGGTTGTTCTTCCGTACGGGTTGATATTTTGTGTGCGACACTTCAGATAATGCTAATGGGGAAAACATGGCCTCTTTTATCAACTGCTAAAATGTAGGCTAGACCTATGATAGTATTTATAATTTATCAGTTAACAGGTTCTTCGTCACCAGCAAAGCAGAGGCGAATATCAAATATTGGGAGAAGGTACAGTTGACACCCTACAATGAGGGATTACTAAATAAGCGAGTATTTGTCCCAAATCAAGACTTGTTTATCTGTTTGCAGCTGCACTTCTGTCTCGTTGGTAAAACAATCAAATACGTTTATGAATAACGCTGGAGACGAACAGATTGTACTCAGTGCATTTATTATAGGTAGTATTACTATGGTAAAGGTAAGAAGTAAGTACAACTCATGCAATAGCTTCTTTGATATTAAGAGCTTGTCTTTATCCATCTGCAAGGAATATAAAAGGTACCGTAACTGTGATGATACTAATGCATTGCTTTGGATATATAAATTGTCCAACTTTCCTATAACATAATTCTCCGATGAGCTTATTTTCTTACTTTCGTTCATATCTCTTTGTTGAATTAGTTCTATAATGGTGACGGCAGTAAGATTGGTGATGTTCAATCTTGGTATACATTCTGTGTGTAAAATTTCATGATAAATAGACGCAGGAACCTTGATAATCCTTAGTAGCAAACACGACTTCAAGGATAGGAATACTTTTCAAATGGATAAACGTACGATTGATTTGCAACCACCCCTCGTCGTTAATTTTTATATGCACACTTCATCTATATTTTTTATTTCTTTTGTGAGTGATACAAATGTATATTAAGAATAGCTGTACGCAGAGAAGTCCTATTTGCGAAAGTATAGACTAAAAATATTCCTCTGATTCTATCATAGACAATAAATAAGAGAATTAATGACATAACTGCTCGTCCCCTTCTTACAATAATATCTGTTGACTTCTTCCCATCTTGCTAGAAAAGCTCTAATTCTTCTTCAAAAAGCATTCTCTTGCAGTCAGTCTCCATCTTAATATTTTGTTCAAACAATTCTTAAGTTAAAAAGGCATAGGCATAAATATATATTTTTGAGAACAATGTGTTTAAACTTATTTACCACATTTTGTGGCTTGCAAATACCTACTGTGGAATAAAAGGTTAAACCTAAATCTTCCCCAGAGTTGAAGGATATTCTAAAAGTATTTACTTTTAAAGGAAATGTTTTTCAAGTGTTTCAGTCACCAGGTACAACGTGAAGTGACATTCTAGAAGTATGATTATTGCAACAGCTGCCACATTTTGGCGAATCAGACAAAAAGTGATGAGACGCTTGAAAACTTGAGCATGTTGATAGACAGTACTTGAATGCTTTATTTGGAATACTCGAGAAATGCGAAAGATCTACAAATGAGCATTCACCATCTCTACCATAGTTGTTCAAACTATTTTTTCTTCCAAACATCAAATATTTTTTCTTATCCTGTTCAATTTAAAGATGACTAAATTCAACCACAAAAGGGTTAGGGTTGTTCTGAATGGACTGACATAAACATTTCTTGCGTTACTTTAGAGGGCTGCTAAGGGGCACGGTCAACCTTATATATTTCAAGAGCGTATTTAACAAGCTTAGTACAGGTAACATACCTTCATATATTCTAAATATTGATTAGAATTACATACATATAATACAAAATCGTTTAATCAAAAAAACACTTGCCACATTGTGATAGCTGTACTACCTGCTTAGTTTCTTCATATGTTTGTATTACGATTAACTTGAATATGTTAAAAGTTTGATGCCCCAAGACTATTACCTCTATCAAGACTAGGGTGATGTGGGTGAGGGCTATAGTAGGCCAGCGGATCTGTATCCCTTCTAATTTCTAATAGACAGCTTAGCTAATTCTTTTGAAGCTTTCTAACTTTTACCAGATGTATTACGGAGCATTTTTTAAAAGATTTTAAAAATTAGTCGATGTCATAATCCTCCCACCTCCCTGCGAAGAGTTACCCACAAACAATGCAAAAGGTCTAAGGAAAAAACACTTAGAAAAATCTTGGTTTGGCATAACTTTGTTACATTAAATATAAAATTACTTCTTTTGTTCAATTCTACGCTTAGTTTCTTTGAAACTTATCAAATTAATATTTTTTCACATTTTCTTAGTCAACGCTATCGCGACAATGGACTTTCTAATGAGTGTTAAGGAACTTCAAGGTTTTGCTCTGATCTCACTGTCACACCTGGTATCTTCCTTAATGATAGTGCCCAACCTCTTAAGTGTCCTTGCAAGTGCCCAATTACGTAACCTCCTTGACTCTTTGAACACTTTAATATGATGTCCCGTTAATAGATGTAATTTGACGAGCTTTATATTTACGAAATTTAAGCAGGAGGGGACATTTCAGCGTCAAAAATATTGTAATTGATAAGAAAGTACGTTAGCAGACTGCTCGAGGAGTTCTTTGACTCGCTAAATACATGGTAAGAAGCCAACAAAAATTGATATATGATAAGGGATGATCACATGTACATCTCTCAGTCAGCATTTTACGCAACTCTTCAGGAAGACAGCGAGACAGGGTTTTACAAAACAGTTATACGTTTCCTTGTAATGACGTATTTGGGACCTAAAAAACTTCAGACAGAAAAATTATTACGATAATTAAGAAATGGATGTAAGAAGTTAAAGCAATACACACATCTGAATGTACAGTGGTATAACGAATTAATACTGTAATACTGGAATTAACACTTAGTTGATCTTTTGAACACATCAAGATGGACATAGCTATCTCATTCTCTTAAAATTTACTACAAGTCGATCTTGGAGTTTTTTCGTGTACGACTGAGCACTTTGCTCAAAGCGTAAGAGTGAACAAAAGTGAAGAATTTCAAAGGATGCGTAAACGTGAACAAATCCGAAAAGCTGGAAGATACCGTCGAACTATCCTGGTATACACCCCTCTTACTTCCGTACTTTACTTACGAGGCTCCTTAACAGGCTACCGCGAAACATGATTCTTGCAGGTCAAAGTTCGTGGATAAAAGATGATGGTTCCCTCATAACGGAGCACAGTCTACATATAGGCTTATATAACAGCTCGAAACTACTTGTGCTTTATGTGGAATACACTCAGGCCTGAGACAGCAACACTGACTCCTTATCATAAGCACTTAAGGAATGAGGCCCACGTGCGTTATAAAGCAAGGTCGTCAGAACTCGCCCTCATAAAATGTCATCCACGGCAGAATTTATCTTAACACTCTTACAGACATCTCACTTGTCTTTAAAGAACTGAAAGAAAGAAATGTCAAATAGGCTTAAAAATCAGAATTAAAACAGCAACCAAAGTATAGTAGCTGCTGACGTATCCATTGAAAGGCTGACGGAACTCAGAGCCTTCGATGAAATTCGGGCTATCTTCGGCAACTGTTCAAGGGCTAAAATGGCTGTTGAGACGTCCTGCGATTTGATTACCAGTAGCCCTATTTGAAAGTTCTATAGACACGGAAGACAACGTAAGATATCGCCTATCTACTTTACAACTGATCCTTTCTCAAAATAAATATATTATTAAATGATAGAATATCTCTTTTCAGTGGTAACTTGATTGGATTGTATAGTTAGCGAGTCGATGTTAACCTTCGTCCGTGGAAAATATATCATTTGTAGCAATAGCTCTTGTTTCTTAATACTTTTTTACTGTATTGTGTCCTTAAGGCCTTACTGCCAATTTCTGCTAGTTTACTTAGAACATATTGTTAAAACAGAGCTGATATCGCCTTTAAAAGACAGATAAGAATAAAAGAGTATGACCGCCATCTGCTCAACTCTGGATATGATTGGCCCCAAAATTCTCTAATCCAGTAATGTAATAGGATAATTGGTGTTGTTTGATTGACATGCTGGAAAACTGTACCTCACAATTGGAACTCCCGAGGATGCATTTAATTTTACGGAAAAAGTATTCATTCAGTTCTTTTCTTCCTTACACGCTTTCGGTTTTAGGTTTAGGTTTGCTTAACTCAGCAAGATGTCTTTGGTCCAGAGGAATATGATATCCGATCTATAGGCTCTCTTCTAAGCGTTATACTCTCATCACTATAATAACGCATCCTAGTGCAATGACATCGTGCTGTTTTAACACCGTTACGCATTCACGTCTCGTGTTTATGTTGATTGAGCTGTAAGCCTGAGTCATTTATGACAACGTCTTAGGTTTAGCCTATAAGCTCCCCGTTTCAATGTAGGTAAGTACCAAGACACGAAGGTCTTAAGTACTCTTGAGCTGCAAAAGCACACAGGGAAAACTTTCAATCTCATGTTTAGAACAGTAGATATTTTTTAAGCAAGAATTAGTTTCATTAATCGAAAATACAATTGAATAGTGATATGTTTAATTCAATAGTCATCAAATTTGCTTTTACCATGCTTTTCTCATTTTTAGTTCTTTCTTTATATTTTTGCTTGATCTCCTACAAGAATATACTGAACAAACAGATTGGGGTTTCATCTTTATCATTACAGAAACCTCTTTCAATTGTTCCTTCTTTACGGATAAGGAACTTATAATTTTATATGCATGTCACCTTAAGAAAGACAAACCATTTCATTAAAACTCTATTAGGCACTTCTTCTCATTTATTTCTAAACATTTTTATGTTTATAATCTACAACACTCAATTTGGAATGCAACTGTGGTATCAACTGATAAAGTACTATGATTTTACCGTGAATTCTATATCTATTTAAGTATTGCAGTCAAGAAAGCATCAAGGTAGCCTCTCTTGTCCTCTGCCAAGCGCCGGACGTTTTACGACACTAACATTCCTTTGCGTCAAAGACAGCAGATGCAGTTAACTTCAGGGGCAGGAAACTAATGTAATTGATAGTCCCCTTGTAGCTCTGTCAACGTTGGAAACCGTTTAAGATATTTTGTAACCTTTTCAAAATTCCGGGCAGCACATTTCTGGTACCTGTAGACAACTTCCTAAGATTAAACCTTGAAAATAAAGACGCAGATCATTGCATTCTCATTTTCCAGGGGGCTGTCACTCCACCTCGTTGTGACGGTGATACACAAGTTGTATATATAATTTAGGTTTTTAAACAACTACTTTTCATTAATATTGTCAGCAACTTGTGGGGCAATATTTGAATGAAGATGATATTTAAGAAGAACGTAAATCCTAGTAAGTAATTTTTGCAGTTTACTTTGCAATAATGGGTAGTCGATTGCGAGGAACAAACGATCTAACTGCTGTATTTTTAGGCTTCTTTATTTTGCTTAACCAACCCAACCCACACGAACATTTTTAAACATGCATTGATCTTATTTATCGCAGCTTTACCATTACTTGGTGATGACTGTGTCGTTTGTTTAAAATTGGAATTCTTCTTTTTATTCACTTCTCTGAGTATTTTTGTACGCCACTTGTAAACAAACAAGAGTTCTCTGATAATTACACATTCACTTTTTATCTTAACCTGAAGTCCTCCGCAATTATCGTAGAGAAATATCACACCAAAATTATGAGTGAAGTTAGTCTTTTTGTCGTTGGGATCATTAAGTAAATTGATAACAACTACACACTGTATTCACGTTTTTTAAAACTGTGGCCCTTGATTTTCCTTTACTTCAAAATGAATCACTCTGTTTATAGGAAGATCAAACATTACCTTTGGCTAGCAAAGACACTAGTCTTAATATACTTTAAACCCAACAACCCATGCTACATAACGGTGACTTTATCCATAGATACGGGTGTTATACTGGATAGCGTTACTCAACCACCTGACTGTCAAGTACAGGACTGCTGTGCAGAATGACTTTAAAGCTGGAAATGGAAGTACGTTTCTTTCAGGAAACGGATGAAATGTTATAGAAAGAAGCATATGAGCTGTTCTATACACCCTCTTATGGGCCAGGTCATAACACACGAACATTGTTTTAGCTTTTATTAGTTGTATACAGATGGTGTGAAAACAATGTTAAAAACTTTTTATGTTGTTAAACGGGACCGCTGAGAGAGTTAAAGATCCTTTATAATACCAACAAATCATAGCTTGACAAGTAGACAACACAGAATTATATTTTTAATGGAAAAATTGAGAAAGAATAATAAGGTGAAACATGCTTGTTACAATTATTTATTTGGTCCTGTTCTTAACATTTTTTCTACCTAAGACAAAGTAGAATTCTTTATTATTGCACAAGTGTCTAAAAGAGGCAGTTTTATCAACGAGAGATATGAGCTACTTGGTAGGCGGTTGCATGAACCGCGAGATTACATGACCTAGTGTGACGTATATGACCTGTATTTCACTACATGTTGGATAGCTCCAAGCCGTTAAAACCTGAATAGTTGATTCGTTTTGATACTTAGCTACAGAAGGATTCAAGTGAACCAACTAAAATCAAAACTAATGATTATTTGATACGACTTAAAATACAATAATTAGAAATCCGCCAATACCTGGACAGAATCAATCAGACGCCATATTTATTTGTGTGGCAATCCTTTAAAGGACGCGTTTTAAAACTTGGTAGCCTGTCATACTGCACAATTGTATGAAGCCATATTTGCAGGCTTATCTTAAAAGAAAGAAAACCGTTTTTATCTCTAATATCTAGTTGATGAACTTTTTTTTCATTAAATATGCGAAAAAGTGAAGAAAAAGGTGGTGCGCATTAGCATTAACCCTCTATTATGAAAGATGTTTTTTATCATTTTAAAAAATTGACTTTTTATCTTTTTATCTTTTTTGTAATTATCAAATACTCGCCATGTTTGTTTAGCAAGCACAATGGACAATACGTTAAGGGAACGGGTTCATAACTCAATGGTGGTTAGTCTGAGAAGGAAATGTTTTGCTAGTTTGAATCCGTTACCAAGACAGAGAATGCCAAGTAGTCGAAACTGGTAAGCAACAGTCTTGGTCGGTTAACCCTAGCAAACTGATTTCCAGCTAGTAGTGTTTACACAAAAGATATTCCTTCTGCTACAAAATTTCCAAGATATGGCTTACATGCATAAAGAACTGATTTTTCTAGCTTGGAAATATAAGTTTCCTGATTCCGATGGTGTAACTGTCATGAAAGTCGTAAACCTCCATCTTGGCCGATAGTAGATTAAGTGTCAACAACAAAACTAAGTAATGCATAGCACATTAAAAAGATGCCAATCAAAGTTAGTCTTTATCTAATATTCATAGTTTGACATAGGAGAATCGATTTCATAATTTGTTTTGCATCTTCTGACAGATGTTTCAAAGTGCAGTTCTGCAGAACGAAGGAAGACGCTGACGATAACAAGAGCAATACTAACCCTTAACGTATAGATTAAAATCATAAGAACTGTAATGATCACTTATAACATTAATAATCTCATTATTTGATCTGCATACTTTACACAAGTATGAATATTTTAAAGTTCCAAGAGCAAAGTACTTTAACAATCAATCTCAATGCAGAGTGCAAAGTTTGCTAAAAAGCTGTAAAAGAACAAATCGGAACCGTATCTGCACGCTTCAAATTCCAACGATAGTTTCACGATCTATGTCCTGTTTCGAAATCCTGTATCTTCCTAGGAAAAATTTGACAATAGCAAAGATCACTATCATTTTGAAGTAACGTTTTGGTAACACCGTGGCTAACGAAATTGCTATTATTAGATGCTAAGCGTATCTCCATTTTTTCACACTCTATTTGATCATACCTTGACTCCTGATCGAAAGTTGTTGTACATTTCATGGATTGAGTGTGAATAGAGAACAGTTGAGTTTTCACTGTAACTTGGATGGTAAATAAACTGTTTTGGAGATACTCGTTCTGTTAATCAGGCCAGATTTGCATCTCCCATTTCCTGTGGGAATGCACCGTCAGTGCAGTCTTTTAGTCTTTTTGGGTACATTAGAACCTCAGATTTTTTTATTTGGCTGTCAATTTTATTCATTTATTGTTTTGAAGAATCACAAGAGAAATAGAATGTTTGTCGTCCCTTTAGAATCTTCTCAAAGATCTATCTAAATAGAATATTTAAAGGAAAAAAACCTTTTCAACATTGTCCCATTTACAGGTCGTTTTAGTCGCAATTTAGACTAAAGTTATTAGCATCAAACAAATGTCATACAGATGTCATTATTAAAATGCTTACCGCAATGGAAGTCTTTCTCAACGGTTAGAAATGGTGCTACAAGAACAATAAAATACTACCGGGATATTAATGACATTAAATTTATGTCCTTTGGCTTTGTAGACGACATTCAAAGAGTTTTCCGATCTGTTACCTTGGAACAGGAGGTGCACTTTCCTTTATCAATTCAGGTAGGTTTATTTATCTAGCTATTACGTGGTTTATTTAGCTCATTTAAACGAACTCCATTTTAATATACTAAGCTCGTCGCAAAATATCAAGGAAATATCGTAAAACAATTTGAAACTTGTCATCATTTACTCCTTTCCTATTCCCTCCCCTGCATGGTTACAA
>JAAAKL020017178.1:0-10714 GCA_010016065.2 Carybdea cf. marsupialis auct. non (Linnaeus, 1758) | reverse complement strand
CTGCTTTACAGAAAGTCATGCTTTCCATCGCGACTTCAAGGCGTCCATGTTAAAACTTTGAGGCACTGCCACGACATACAAAATCGGGAGTAAATTTGTTCAAATGTCACAGATTTTTTAAAAATCGTTCCGATTCGTGCTGAGATCAACAACCGTGAAATTAGGCTCCTGAACAATAGACGTACGTCAAACCACCTGTGAGTCGGCCGACAAAATCGTAGCGTGTAAATCAGCCTTAAGCAGTTTATTAACAATCACCGGTGAACGAAAATGCCTATTTCGGGTTGGTAGCATAATCATACGTGCATCTGATTTTTGTTTTCAAAAACGCAATCGTGGCTTTGATACTGGGTCTTCCCCGATGCGAAGCAGATGATGGCCTTCGTTCGACACATTTGTATAGACGATCTCAAGAAAATGGTTCAGTTGAAAATGTTAATAAGAGATACGAAATGTGGAAATTGCGTTTAGTAACAGATTCATTTTGCAAAACGTTTTCGTCTGACTCTGGTCGGAGCTGCAGTCTGGAGAGAAGGTACAACACTTTCGCGAAGAACAATTATACAATTAAGAGATTAGTGGGGGTAATAAAACAAGTAACAAATTTCAAATTTCACGTGTAGCATATCCTCCATACAGATACAAAGGCATCTTCTACGTATCCATTTTTTCATCATTGTGAATCGGTTACTTTTGGGATACCATTCAATACAAGTGCTTAAGTATTGATATGTGTCGATTGGCGTCCCTTTTCACTACGTGAATGAGCAACTTCTCATTATCAACTTCTATCCCTGCAGACACAGCCATAACGACCAAAATCAGCTAACATTTTGCTTTATTACATTTAGGGTGGATGTATTCAGCTTGACACTTAACAAGATTTGACCCCTTGCAGTATACACTGAGGTCACTTATCTCCAAGGAGTCTCTAATCCCTCTCTGTTCACAATGGCTGAATCTGCTAAAGTGAAATTTTATATAAGAGCACCCGTATTTCAGGTTGTTGTGAGGGTCGACGCTGTCTTTTCTTACAAAGTAACTAAAATTTCTTCAGCTAACTTGCATTAAATATATGTTTAGCGCTTGACTACAGTCTGGTTTGACTGAGTCGAAATAGATACGAGGTCGTACTTTAAGGGATCTCCAAGAGGACAGGGTGGGGCCGAGGAATAAGTCATGCTTTACTTTAAAACCTCATTACAGGCATCAAAACTTTTGACGTATCTTTTTGGAATTTTAGTATGATTACTTGATGAATATGTCTATTAACTTTGTTAAGCCAACATCAGTCCTAGTTCATTATACCAGTTGGTAATATTGGAAACCTTCTAATGAAAAGCAAGACGAAAACTTCAACCCAACTTAAGAATTCAATGACATCACACAAGCTGTCCAAATTAAACATTCCTTACCTTGAAGGAAATATCTCCAATTCTGACCCTTTCCCAATTATCCTCCTCAAAAGGCAACTGTGTTTCAACAATAAAATTTGCACGGAACTGGTCGGCAAATGAAGAAATTTCTTCTTCACTGACAAAGCCGTCCGTTTCTTCGTAGATCTCTTCATGAAGGCGATGAACACTTTTATAAGAGATCAGCAGGAACTGAGAGACGTTTGACAATGACAGGGAATAATCTTCAACACCGTCTGCTGCAAAATCGAGTTGAAAATTTGCGATCAGAAAAATTAAATGATATCAGACGCCTATTTTCATACTCTAATTTCGTAGTTTCATAATAAAACAACAGTTAATAAGCTTGCTCACCTACCGAGGTTGGTACAGCAGGATTCGGAGAGACGGTAAAGAGTATATACGTCCAGCATCTGCGTGAAAGTTAAGACCTCTAACTATAGTGCAAAGGTCCTGAGAATAAAACTAAGCTTGGTTTGTAAGTTTACCGGATGATATTCAAGGGATCGCGATCGCACGTTAACATACGTCTATTTTACACACCTATGTGTGCGGTGATATTGGGTGTGGGTTCTTTACACTTGCGTTACCATGACATAATTAAGAAATACCGCTTCCTTTAGTTTCCCGCTAGCTTCACTCATTTCTATATCTCCATACATACTACTGGCCTATTTCACCTCTCCCATCCCGCATGGTCTGACGTCGGACAATAATAAAGGACGTACGTTTTCATTTTCGGGCACTTAGTTGTCTGAAAATAACATTGTCTCAAGAATGTTTCTGACTTTTGAGTGTCCCAATATGTGTTTCCATATCTATTAGATTATAAAGAAATTTTTATCCTGCTACAGTTTTTGCTGAAATAGGCCCCACGGCACCATAATCAGCCTATGACTTTGCCCTAACATCTCATGTCCGAAAATTGCAGGTCTGAATCATTTGGTAGTGTATGTAGCTTAATTCTTTGGTTGTCAAAGAAAAATGTAAGACAAACTGAGTTCTTTGTACTTTTCCGCCAATAAAATAATAGAGTTCACGACAAGTATAAACCATCAGAATACATTACAACTACTAGAAACGTAACAATGCGGTTACAATACTTCCTTGATGAACACCACACTTTCCTCGTGTGTCTTTGGTAGCATTTTAGCTCTAACAACTACGGTCCTTGGGCGGATTTGCATATCTACTTGATTTTCTCTTGCACATTTGGCTAACAATTCATGACAGAAATATATTAGGGCAAAAGGGCTAAGTTTACCGGGTTTCCGTTTCATCTTCCTATCTTCGGGGTTTATCTGCCGTATAAGCCTGCAAGGCTGTCGGAGCACATCTGTTAACCAATCGGCAACAATATCACCACAATCGTAGCAAGGAATCCTAATTGGGTAAATAAAATGTACTGTCAAAATACTTGTTTTGATCTAATAACAGTTTGAGTGGCCCTTAACTACTTTCCGTTTTCGCATCTTTTACTGAAATAATAAGTATCAACATTGATTTCATTTATAAACAATGATATAAGTGTGTTACTAAGATCTTTATTTGCACAACTGACAAAAAATAATGCACTAAAATGGTTAGACTACTTTCAATGACACTCTTGGTTACTTTCAACTTAGTGGCCAAAAGGCAATCCAAGGCCTCGATTAAAATACAGGGAAAAATGTTCATAACATCCCCTTAATCCCCTAGAAACTAATCTGGAAGTGGTGAACAACATTATAAAGGAATTATTTTCATGTGGCTGCGAGACGTCCATCACCCACTAGTGGCAATATGCAAAAGTACTGAGAGGCTTGGGCGCAAAAACAATGCGTGAATGCATAATGAAGTCGTGATATGTCGCATGTCAAGAAGATACGTTGAGCATGGGTTCCAAGAAACAGAAATGCTATTACACAATTTATGCGCTCCTAGTTCACACGAATTTCTGTAGTCATCGAGACTGGTCGCAATAAGTTGTGAAGTATTAACACAAAAAGCATTGTTTTATCTCCGCAAAGAGTAATTTCAACGACTCTGCACAAGTTGCAATAGCCCAGAGCGCAGGCTAACATACAAATTGGAAAAATTCTACAAAAGCCTCTCTTTAACTCATTATCACCTAATGTGAACCAGGCCTTACAAGTACTTACAAAAAAAGAGTATCAATTCTGAGATGCAAATATGTACCCTTGATGTAGTACCGTTGTTTACGAATAATTCGTTGGACAATGTCATATCGTTAAGTATCGCTGTTCTGTTTCATTCTGACATGCCACAGCTACCGTTATTGGAGACCGCCTCAATTCAAATCGTGAGAAACACCCAACTTAGTTTTAAGGAAGTAATCGGAGGAAGTGGCCATAATACAGCAAAGCCTCATATTTCTATTTTAGAAGGGCATATATCGTTAAGTAAGTCATCAACGTGTACAAGAAGTAATTTGTGTTTCGGTTACGTGTTTTACAATGATGTGACTTTTAATTTTTTGTTCCTCTAGCTTGTTCCTCAACCTGCTAAATCTATATCCTGTTTTCTATGGTTTATGAAATACTACAACAAACATACTTTAGCTATTATAAATTCAATCACTAGCAAGTAATTCAAATATGTTGTAAACTGATACCTTTGACCAAAACTTTAAAAATTCCAGTTTGTCTACTCAGTTAATGAGAGAGCTTATTACGACATGAGTTGTAAACTTTATGACAGTAACATTTTGAAATCATTAATCATGTATGTATCGATGTATAACAATGACAAATATCGATCTATTGAACTTAATGACAGTTGGGTCAAACGCTTTACTAAACAAACGAAGGTTCTTCTCCACGCACGTTTAAGTTCCGTACCCCTGGAATTTCTTATCCTAAGGATACATGAAAGCAGTCCAATAAATTCCAGAAACGTCATGTCGACTGATTACTGTGGTAAAAGTAAAAAAAACTTATCTAGGAAACAGTAGTACTTGAAACCAAACTTCTAAAGCCATTTCAGTTTCAAGAGACACTAAAATCAAGAAAGAGTTCATATACTAGGGGCTTATCGAACTAACGTTGAAAATGGACCAAACGAACCCCCTCCCGGAGCTCAATTGTTGGAGTAGAAAGCACGATCACAGCAGGATTAGACCGACAGTACTTTAACAGCAGAAGAACAGTACAAACCTGTCACCACATACTCTTGTAGGGCACATCTTAGTTGACACTGTTTCACTGCCTTTCTCTCCAATACTACTTTCTTGTATCTCTGGTATTAGTGGGACTCTTACGGGTTCGTAACCTGCAACGACAGTGATAACCTCTTTGCAGTCTGCATTTTCATGACGTAAAACATGTATTGTTATGTGGTCACTGCCCCATTCATTAAAAATGAATTGTTAAATTGACTTCAATGTGTAATAAGCAATTTAATTCCTCGAACTGAAACCAGCATTTCTCTACTGGCGACCGATGGCAAATTTTAGGTGTCAAAAGTTTATTTCAATTTTGGGAGAACAATAAATGGAGGAAGACTGATACTTCTCGATTCTAAGGGCCCGCAACTACCCTGGGCAGTTCATGGAATACTTGACTTGAATTTCATATTCGGGGAAGTTGAAGTTAGAAAAATTGAATTATAGTTGAGTTACAACCTACTACAATAATATACAATATCTTAAATAGACTCTCGGTGTCTGAGATCCGTCTGCAGGGTGTTACATCTTTGCAAATAAGTATGTATGAAAAGTTATACAGAAAACGGTCCGTACGCAGCTCCTATCAACCTTCACGAAACACTATTTCTACAATGGGCAGCGATTCAGAAACGTTATTTCCTAATTTAAGTTGTGTAACTCACGTCTTCGTATTGAACTTATCCGCTACCTTATCAATAATCCCATAATATTTACCGAAATATTGAAATGTAACGTTTATGACGAGGGGCCGCTCAGTTTCCTACAGAAACAGTTAATGAAAGCAGAATACAAATTATGCTATCAACGTTAATGAAGACATAACTATTAGTGTGGTTTCGAATCCACACCAGAGCTATACAAAAAGTTGCAGCATATAAGTTTCTCTAAAGTAGCAAAATCAGACCTACCTACCTGCTTAATCTCATTGGCAGCAATGTATTACAACATCTAAATCATCGGTAGAACAGCAAGAAAGATCCCTCGTGGTTACAAAATTAAAGTACCTCTGGTTAACAAATATTTCCGTAGCTATCGCCAATTGCCACAAAGACTTGCAAAATGTGTGATAGACAAAGACTTGCCAGACTCAGCTTCTAGGGTGCGACCATCATAAATGCATCACTACAGAAAACCTGACACCAAGTAACCACGCCAACATTATAACGGTATACAGGCATTGGTACAGTGAAGCTAAGTTGTGAATTACCTTCAAAATTTAACACCAATGTTTGTTCCGCAAGGTTTATCTGCGGCTTGACCATGCATAAGTTTGGCTCCCTCTTCTGAGTTAAACTAACACCAGAGTCCGTAATGATCATCCAACATCGGTCGTAAACAAGACCACTAGACCCCAGTTCCCACTCGTTGACCTGAAATACGATTAGAAATTCATCTGTCATATCAGTGCTAAAATCACTTATCATTGTGAAACTTTGTATGGACACTCTCCTGAACCAGGGGAGGCTACAGCGCGCTTGCAACCTCAGAGGCCACTCGACGGCAAAAGTGGGTGAAAAGTGCATTCCCAGACTTCACGGATATATTTTATGTGCGTATTCCAAGTGAAATCTGCACCTTGCAATGTACATGTATCTACTGTCTGCAAATTGTATTAAAACCGTCTTATGAATGTACTCCAAGCTGGTGTACTTTGACAAAAACTTAAGCATAACTATCCCTATCTCATTAAAGACTTCTAAGTTCATTGACAGTCTGCGAGAGAAAGGGTAGAGCAATCTCTGTATGTTGTCTTTCGTCCATGCAGCATTCTTACACATACAGACAACAATATTTGCTGGTCTAAGCTTCCCGGGCAGCGCCGGGACATTCAACTAGTGACAAATAACTGACCAAAACATGTGAGTATTGCTAGTGCATCTTAAACAAAGCAACCCCAATTGAATTAACATCAGAGACAATAGAAATGTCTTCTAATAAAAAGTTATAGCATCGTCATTCAGAAGCAAGAATCAAGTACTTCCTCGAAACTTAACATTGTATTTCATACTTCAAACATTCGAAAGAGTATTATTGGAAACTTTATAAATTCAAATATAATAATAAGCAACTAAGACAGTTGGAGCCTAGCTCAAGTTGTTCATGAACAGGAGGGTGCAGATGTTTACTAAAAGCTAAAACATATCTAAAGAAAAGTGGCGACCATTTGGGTGAAGGGGGAAGTTGCCCCGAATAACATTTCTTAAAAAAACGTAAAAGGTTTGTAGTCCATAAAAATTGATAGAAATCGCTAGCAAGACAAACCAATATCAACAAGAAATCCAATGGTCTTGCGCAAATATGAGAGTGGAGTTAATTGAAATGTTTGCAAATGGCGTGGGGTTAATAAGAGGGACGCTCTAATCTGCGTTTTTGGAGCTAATAACCAATTTCACTTGTCTGATAACTGATATAAGAATTTAGTTTTTATACACACCTCAAATGCACCACATGACTTGACAGGATAAAGGCATATCCTCTTCAAGGTCACATCGCTGCTGCTAAGCGACGGGGCATGTTCATAATACGGTGACATGTTGGCAATCTTATCGCTATTTGTCCCTTGTTGAATAGCTCCAAATCCTGGCTGTTTTACACCCTTCACGTCTAAAGCAAGGCCTGCATTCGGAAATTGTGTCTCTTGCCGCAGTGAAGTCTCTATTGGCTCTATCTCTGCCGTGTAATAGATGGGCTCGTTGGCGACTGGCATTCCTTCAAAATGCCGAATGGCTTTCTCTGTTGTCAACATAGGCGGGAAGTAGAAATGATCGAACGGCTCGGATTTTACACGATTGGTACTCGATGTGGCACGTAGTAGGAAGCACTCGACCAAAAATTGTATGAATGTGTTTGCATCATCCAAGGTGGACATGTATCCAAAGGATATTCTCACAGATCCTGTTGGCTTTGCATCAATTAAATCCATAGTGTCTCCACAAACATGTCCTGCTTCGTAATTCTTCATCATTTCTTCCACTGTTAATCCCAGATGTTTTTGACAAGCCCCAGTATTACAAAAGCAACCAGTTCGTAAGTGTATGTTTTTCAATGAAGCCAACTTTTCCACCTTAAAAAGAATGAGAGGCTGTATTATCTGATCCGAGTGACAGAATGGCATCAAAAGCAAGGAGCCATGCCACCCAGGTGCTATCAGCAACTGAAGGGCCTGAATGGTCCTGCCAAATCTTCAGAACACTTATAGACATATGGAAGATTCCTCAGTCACGTTTATACGTTCATTAAATTGAGACCCGATCTCTTAATCATGCACTAAGTTGACCAAGAAAGAATTTCTTATTATGGAAACCATCTGTAACTATGCATCACAAGGATGTCCTAGCTATGGCATGAAAATACACTTCATGGTCTGAAATGATGCCGCCAAAATGAATCGGAAATTTTTCCTGCTACAAGCAATAGATATTACGCCCGTTGAGTACCAATGGTCCGTCAGGCACTCCTAATGAGCTAAGGGTCAGGAAGGATAGTGCATCTTTCAACATCGGGAAGGGAAGGGAACGGAAGGGAAATCTCGCGGTTTGCTTGGTCTGCTTTTACTTAATTTGGTTTGCAAATTACACTCTGAGTCATTCATGAATGGAAATATTTGAAAAATACTGGAGAAAAGTTAATAGTGATGTAGAAGTTTAAAACCTGTTTTGTGCAAAAGGAGAAACTGCAAACAGTTAAGTATGACAGAAATTAGAGGATTTGAAATACCCAGATTTTAAAGATGTTAGGGAAATACAAGAAGAAACAAGCAGCTATTGCGTGGAACACGCGTTTGATTAACCGTGGAAACATATTCTATCCCGGTAGAACCTTTCTATGTTTTGAATGTTCATGGCCTTTGGAAAGGGTTGACTCTACTCTAAATCCTCAGTATTGCCAGAGTTGCTTTGACCAGACGTGGTAGAACCTGTCAAAGTTCCATCCATTGATCAAAAATGCAGATGTGAGGGAGGGAGTTAATAAAAACACTCTATAAATCACATGGAGCTCTAACACAGAACGAGCATTGACAGTCATTTAGCATTTACATCCCATCAAAAAATCCCGGAAAATAGAGCACAGCAATAGGCACAACGAACGAGCGCCCCTCATGTTTGATAGGTTTCATAGCTGTCTGCCTGTTACAGGCGAAGGATCTAACCTGATGGATAATGAGTAAAACAGGGGGGGGGGGGGATCCCTACCTGAAAGTCTGATAAAGGTCACTGAAAGTCTGCTGGAACCGAACTAAATAGATAGGTAAGAGCATGAAGTTCTAGTAAAAGAAAAAGTACTTACTGGAAGCAGTAAAATATAAGAGAAAATTGTCAAGCTACAACACAAGAAATACAAACAACAAAGTCTTCCATTGATTGATTGAAAGGGGGAAGTACCTTGAAAAACCAAATGTGGGCTGGAGAAATGAAATGAATCAATTACTTTCACATGTATATACAATGTACTTATATCGATCAGGCAAGGCTAGAAATTAGGTTTAACCTGAGGCATAATAATTGATTAAAATTTACTATTGCCATTTCTCTAACACAAAAATATACACCTTGTACTATGCACTATGTAATAGGATACCGTTCGGTAAAGATTCGCTCCACTATAAGGAGAATAATGAGAGGCGCGATGTAGAAAAGGAATGTAAACTTTGTAAAAAAAGAAGCACATAGAACCAATTATAGAATTGCTTAATGACCAAAGTAATTGTGATTTGTCACTAAAAATTCACTTGTTATTGATTATCTGAATTTTACAGTTTATTGCATGTTAACTTGTATACAATAAAATATAAATGGGTAAATGCCTTCTTGTCTGTCTTTATTGCATACCTGTAACATTAAGGATAATACCTGATAGATGTATAGATCTAAAAGTTGGAATAGAGCTTAACACACATTTCCTCAAATGGATTTGTGTTTTTTTTGGTGGTATACTCAATTTCAAGCATAGCCTATTGCCCAGACAGAGACAAAAATGTGAATTGGGTTAGTATGCTCATGAACAGTTTTACGACCTACTTCAAACCGGGTGGAGAATTTGTGGTACCTTCTTTAATGGAACCCTGATTTGCACACTGAACACTTGATAACAGAAAATGCCTTTCCTGACACCAGGACTCCTGACAATGGGACTTTTACTCTTAAGGTCATTAAACGTGAACTGCAAGGCATAAGAGTTCATTGATCTATCCAAAGAACAATAATGGCTCACACACTATTAAGAGTAAAATAACCACAACTTGCATAGTAAGGAACTCACTTCACTATAGCCATAAAATGCTCCATCTGCTCTGAGAACATTAAAATTTATGATAGGCCCTTGCACTGTTTCACTTCCATATTCTGTATCTGTGTATATCATACAAAGAGACTGACCATTATTATATTTCATGGAGACCATTCGTCCATATGTGTAATGTGCCAATGCAAATGTATGCTTCATTACTAGTTCCATGTTAATGCTGAGCTTTTCAAGAGAATCAAACCCTTGCTTAAGTGCTATGATACTCAAAAATGCTGCAGTTCCATCTTCAAAGCTGTGAACACAAAAAATAAATACCACCTTACCAAGATGTGCCATTGACAAGCTTTTTAGGTGGGTTATCAGCTGCTAATGTATATCACAATTTATAATTCAGCTATTATATTCCGTGAAAAGGCCTTTAAGTCTCAAAAACAGTCCAGCTACTTTCTTTTCTCTTTTCTTTATTGTTATTATTATCATCATATCTATTTTTATGATGGATATTTATTTTCATTTAATTTTATTTTTCAATCTATTTCATTTATTTTTATTTTATAGTTTATTTATTTCTTATCTTTTACTGTATTTTATTATCATTTTTTATTATTTTATTATCATTGTTATTATATTTTTATTATTTTTTAATTTAATTTTAATTTTAATTTAATTTAATTTTTTTATTCTATTTTTATTCATTTATTTTACTATTTCAAAAAATATTTATTTATTATTTACTAATCCATTATTATCTACTATTATCTCTATTATTGTCCTGGGTATGACATTATTGTCCTGGGTATGACATTAAACTACATCCGATTGTGGAGTTTCGATGTGGGATCAATGAGGTTACCCTTGGCCACAACTGCCTCCAGGTCACCCTTAGGCA
>JAAAKL020017177.1:0-10715 GCA_010016065.2 Carybdea cf. marsupialis auct. non (Linnaeus, 1758) | reverse complement strand
TTGAGACAGACAACAGATTTTGCTTCTGCATACTGTGGAACATGAAAAAGTAAATTTGAACCCAGCCTACTTGCCCCCCTCCCCAATCTGCTTTACCTTCCCCCACCACTGAATTTAGGGCGACTTAAGCGCAGGACTTGGTGGAGTTGCTGCATGAACAAGATATGGCAACACTACTTACAGATGTCATATATCATCAATGCTCAGCTCGAGTCCAGTATTTAACACTTTAATTTGACTGCTTAACTCAACAACGTCCTAGGACTACTATGATCTCTTCCACAAAGAACTTAAAAAGTGTTTTTTGCCACACAAATTCATTATAACCTTCAGATTCAAAACATCTTATACCTCCAACGAAGAGTGAGAAGATGAAGATAGCTGCTAGCTTGTCCATCCGAGTTTCTTTGAGTGTGGACACTCCTTCTGTCAGTTCGACAGCAGAAGACAACACATGTATCATACAGGTTAAGGTGAAACATTCAAAAGGTACACAGACTGTATCTACCGGCAAACAACAGAGTTAGCACAAACAGCTTCAACCTTGTCCGGTCAAATCTTTGCCTTTGGTGTTGCATCATCACTAATTTGACGTCACACCACAATAAATGGGTTTGTGCTATTGCATACATAGGCACTTCTTCAGTGACTTGATGTCGGAACCAGATCACGCCTGTCACATTGTGAAATCATTTAAGATGCCCCACAGAATAGCACAAAGTCATATCTTTGCACAAGGGAGATTGCTCTCAGTGAAACCAAACTTCTTCAGTGGTCCATAATCATGGAGTGGCAACCAATTCAATTAAATGTGCTAAATAAGTACTTGGACTTCACACACACACAATCAATAGGGTCATATGATACAATTGGTTTTACTAGATGCTACCTTACTAAATGCGTGTATTAATATGGCAAGACCAGCATCAAATATTGCTACATTACATGATTTGCACAAGCCATATGAGCACTTTAAGCTGGTGATGAGTTACTGTGGCATACTATTAAAAGGCAAGGGCTTTAATCATACTAAACATTATGTGCTCTGGTTATACTGAGCATTACATGCATCATGTTTGAATATGATTATTTGCAAAAACACGTAAGATATACTTACTACATCCCATTCCTGTCAATTGAGATATAATCAAGGATTTAAAGAGCAAACTCGCATTTCTAACTATTGATTGTCATCATGGAGGTATAATGGAAATCACAACAAACATGGATATTTTTTGCTACTGTAATCTTATAACAAAGTCATTTTTCACTTACCTTTAAACAGAAAAGGAGTGAAAATGGAAATGTACATAAGCATAATATACATGACAGAACAGTGAGGACCCATGCACAGACCCCAAGGCTCTCCTCCGATTCTCGCTCTAGAGAAAACAACAACACTCAATCAAGCATCCATTGGGATCCAACAAAGTGTGTTTACACATATTCACAAATAAGAGCTATAAAATAATTTTAAAAGTGCAATATAGTTACTTAAGAGCAAAATAGAAACTTCTAAATCATATCATATACACTTAATATCTGCAAATACATTGACTCCTTCCTTTTCTTTATAGTATTAATAGTATGTTCCCATGTCATCTCTACAAAGCCAAGCTAAACATGTTTAACTGTACTAAGTGGGTAGTGCTGCATACCAAACCATATGTTTGTAAGACAGATAATTCATATGGATAATTCTCAACAAAACCCCCTGATTTTAAAGACAACCACAATTGATTCTTACTAACATCAAATGAACTGTGCAATAGGACAGAGTGGATAGAAGTAGGTGGCTCATGTCTGATCTAACAAATCCTATAAAATGTTCTTTATAAATATACATGGGTGGGTGTGTCTGTGTGTCTGTGTGTGTGAGAGAGTGAGTGAGAGTGTGCAACTAACAAATGACATCCAAATTAGAAAGATGCTAGCAATCAATGATGATGTTAAAGCATCATACTCATGAAAACTACACTGCTTACAATACCTGTGTTAATATTGAAACTCTTTACTTCAGCCATTTCATCAACTTATTTCTGCAGTTCAAGGGTACATCTGAAAGCCTTAGGTTGACTTTTCTCTAACATTGCTAAGAAACATTAATGATCTTATGTTTGCAGGTAGTTTTGCACATATCCAGGAGTATGCATATCTGACTGGGTGTACAGCTCACAACTTGTATACAACAGCTTAGCCCAACAAAATGCCATATATCAATTTCTCCATTATCCAATATCACGAACAACAAATATTTGGTGTGCTCAACAACTACCTGCAGCTTTGAACTGAATTGCAACAAGAAAGGCTAACTTATCTAAGATTAAAGGATTCCTTGTCTCAAACTTTCAATAATTAAATATTAATGACCAGAGGTAAAGGCAAATTTGCATAGAATGAAAACATTCCATTTAAGAAGAAACAAGAGCCCCCACAATCAAAACAATTGCTAATGTTTCACACCAGCATTGTCTTATCACTGATAATATGCACTATTAAAATGATTTACGCTTTGGCAGTGAAATGATTGCTGTTTACTAAGAGTACATCATTAATATCTGCAACTAAATGCATCTAACTACATACTGGTTATGACTACCCACCTTAATACTTTGAAAAGCAAGTCTAGGAATTAAAGACAGTGATTGAGAATGGAGGAGTCAATGAAAACTAACACAATATTTTATTAGATATGTATCAATGTATAGAAGTCACATGTAATGAACTGTCATTAAATATGGCACTAAACTGCTATTAAAATATCAGAACTGTCAGTTCCTAGTTTGATCCCTTAATATGGTTTGAGGTAGGGCTTAATTACACGTACAAATATGTTTAAAAGAAGCAAATTGTTTAAAACCAGGCAGGGGAAGTGTTCCGAATGCGGAAATTCTGCCGCCTGTGGGCACCCTTAAAAACTCAGGGGGAACCATGCAACAAAAAGGAATGATAACCAGATGCCAGATGAATTTGAGTGCCACCTTTTTTCTATCTAATTGGTTATATAAACCCTTTGCACTGGTGTCAATGCTGCAATTATTTCTTCAAAGCTTTTCTTGTCTTGGGGGAAGGGGCAACTGAGTTTGTTGTGTTTCACATTGCTGGTCAGAAACTTGAGTAATGACAAAATGACTAGTAAGTCAAAAAGACCATAACTGTTGATAACTTGTGCACATGGCACAAAGCAACTCTATTTATCAATGAAAAATTGGAAAGATATAGTTATAATTCAGTTTATATATAATAGATTTACTTATACATAAATTGAGTGGGTAGGAATGTAAACTTGGTGTGGACAACATATAAGCTTACAGTATGCTATTCAAATGGTACAACAGAATTACACAAGTTACACAAAGCATGATAAACTGTGATCATTTCATAAAGATCTGTGCCCAGTACACACTCAATATTCATTGATCCATTCACTTATTTGCCACCAAACGAAAACTTTTTAAAAGATTTATAAAAACCCAGGTAGCTTGACAGCTCTCCAACATGTTTAATCTTTGTCTGCTTCCAATGGCCCTTTCTGTAGGAACTGTTCTACTTCCCAACTTTCTTATTCGTTTTACTTCTATGGCCTTCCACTGCTTCTTAACCCATGTAAAAGCTGAGATTTTCAGACTGATACAATAAAGTCCAAGCTTCCCTACTTGTCTGTACTTAACTGATGGAATGGCTTAAATAAGAAAGGTGTGCACATAAATCTTACAATTTTTTGATAGGGGAGGGGGGCATAATCAATGACCCTTGAGGACTTTATGATTATGCTGTAAATGCTAGTTGATGATAAAACAGGAAATTGACATATTTAAAAATTCAATATTCACTGGAAGTATGGGTATGGGTCTTAGCAGCTGTTAATACTCTTCCTTAAGGCTGTAGTAGGTAGCAGCCCCAGAACTTTAACCAAAAGGTAAATTGATAATTAAATATGTGATGACCAGTAATTTTCCATGATTTTCTTAAATTGGGGTTGGGGTATGATAAAGCGATGTTGGAACTGAAAATATTTACCGTTACAATTTTATCCTCCACCCTTTCTATTAAGCACAGTTCTGTTCTAAGGATGATCATTTCCTCTGATCACACGTACCATGTGGATAGGATAACAGCTTTTAGAATGGTGATGATATTCATTGGCATGCTTGTCACTGGTTCTCTGCCTGTATCCACCAGAGATATAAATGATAATGATAAATCCTTCTTACCCTCCATAAGGGTTAAAGCTTCAGTAAAGACTCAAAGAGTATGTTATCAAGAAGTCATCACTGACTATGAATTGGAGAGGTAAGTCCTAAACAGCTATATGGGTTGTAATATTCACCACAAACTTAAAAGTTTGATGCAAATACATGAAACAAGTCTGTGGTAAGTAAGTATATAGTCCAGTCTATTGACACATAGAGGCAGTTTATGATAGTATAGTAATAGTAACATCTTGTAAATGAGCAATGTTTACAGCTGAGGTAAAAAATATTGGGTTTTCAAAATGAATCAAGTACTTTGTATCACAGGTTTTGCCAGCTGACAACAAACACCTAGAATGGGCAGTGAATGTACTATAAAATGAAGGCACACCTTTGGGATTAGATGGAAGCTTAGTAGCATAAAAATTTACACAAGAACTAATTGGAAATGAAGGAATTTTAAGATGATGAGTGGCATGAGAATGATGCTTCATTTTATAATATTTTGAATGTATAGGCTCTCGTAGACTCTCGGGAGATAAAACAGGGAATCAAGCAGGAGGCAAAGCACTGATAGGATTGTGTATAGATAAAGCATGAATAGGAACACTTAAATGATTTGGGGATTGTTGGATCAACCCTGCAGCTATACTGCATAAGAAACTGCAAAACTGTAGTCTGTGTTGGTTTCTTCTGAACAAGGGTAGTTTGGATAATTTCCTTCAAAGTGTGATTCAAATATTCAACAAGACAATTTCTGAAAGAGAGTGAAATTTTATGTGTGAATGAGTATAATAGTGAGGCAAGGTATGACTGCAACATGAGGGGAAAAAATGGGTCACTGTCCATGATTTACTCCGTTGAAAATCCTTCTTAAGCAAACAATAACCGTGGAAAGCATTGATGTTGGAAGATGTAACAATGGATGTAAAGCAAACTCTTGGTCAACCAATAAAATAATCTGTGAGAACTACAACAAAACAACAAATTGCAATAAACAATATCAAATAGTCCAGTAATAGCAGTAGCTAACTTTCCCCAGGACAAGGGCAAAACATCAGCAGGTTACCAAGGCAGTTCTCTGTGGTGATCACTTCTGTAAGTAGACCAACAAACACGGCATACTGTGAGACAATTTTGAATAGTAGTATCCTGGGCCAACAGTAGCATTTACAAAGACACTACTTAAAAAACGAGCAACACGTGAGTCATAAGCCACGTCGATAAGTCAAAACACTTGTGGCTAAAGAAATAATGGATAATCATCTAACCAAACTAAGCCTGAATGAATTGTTACCTTTGAATTGCATAAGAGTCTTGCAAGCAAAAATCTAAGTGTTCCCAGGAAGAAAGCTAATTACAGTCATGATGACGTTGCACAGCTATAAGGACGGGATCTTGCTTGCCGTGGAAAGTAAAGTCCCCTTATGTTGAGACAGGGCAATCAAAAATAGCTATGGTATTAAATGAGACTTCTAAGTCATGACCTGAAATATCTCAACAAGGAAGTCAAGATAGATAGTAGAAAGCTGTGTCAGTTGACCTAGTTGACATTGTACTGTGAAAAATGTTACCACTATGATGTAAATACAGAGTACAAGGTACATAGAGCTTTATGATAGGTGGAAAGGACAAAGAGATTATCCCAAAGGAGCATGCACCTTCAATCAACCACCCAGACACAAGAAAGAGCTCTCTGTTCACAAGTAGAGTAACAACTGCCAGCAGGTGATAATGGATGATGGCAAAAACTATATGCATATACAGTGTCCTCAACACCATCCTGCATACCAATTTCCATGGCCTTAAGAAAATTGGAGCTATTGTGGAGTTGACAGGATAGAAGTGCCTGTGACATGACATACAGTAGATAGTTCTGCGTACACTCCATCACAAGAACTTTTGTGACCTAGAAAAATCAATTCTTTCTGGTTGAAAAGGCACTTTTCTGCTGAGTCTAATGTTATGACTTGCAAGTTGAGCAATGACTTAATGTAAAGGTTTACCATGTTCTACAATTGACAATGCAAATGTTAAACCATCATCTAGGTGATCTAATCCAATTGGAATATGTCAGACCCAAATGTCGCAATTAACTATTTTGAAAACAAGCCATGATATTGGACTATGTAATGCTTTTATCTGTTACATGAGGGGAAGTCCCTCGATCAAATACAGCTCAGATGAAATTGCTACATCAGCAAAAAATTGTATGATGTTGCAATTATTTAGACTAGATTACCTGACAAACTACTTTTAAGTATAGGTAATTTTTGTATATATATATACAAACATCGAATTAGTCAAGATAAGTTAAACAGAGTAGAAGGAGTTAGTGAAGATCAGAGATAAATAAAAAGAAAAGTACAGAGGCCTGTGTGTAATCACTGTCAGTGTGACTTCTGGTTTACGTAAAGCATTGCTACCAATGTGGGGGACCGATAATTTAAGGTGGCTGAAAGGCACCATCTTGAGAGAATATAATGCAAATTTTCTTCCACCATGCTTTGAAATGCAGGAGGCATAGATGATAACAAGGAAAAAGCCATGAACGTACCAAAAACAACTCCTCATGGCTAATGAAAGCCATGCTATCCCCTGGAACAGGATGTAGTAAAGTTGATGACATGAAAGTTTTCAATCATGTCTTAAGAATATGCTAGCCCTCTTCAAACAAGAAAACAACTAATCAGCACCTGGTTAAGGAAAAACACCAACCACAATGTTTTCCCTAGCTTCACACAAATCTGAAGGGAGGTGCATAGCAGCACTCTTCTTGTGAAACATAACAGTAGGAGAAACCATTCTTACAAGGAAGAACACTCTATCAATCCTCTGCCAAACGTCCCAATTTCTTAGAGCTTTCAAAACACAAATTGCATGTACATAGGGCATATGTGCAAAATGAGATCTGCTTTCTAGACAAAACAATGTGTATTGCCTGAATGATAATGTCTTACAGAATTGGCAGGAGAACCTGAACCAGGTTTTGATTGCTGTCCTGGGAATGATGAGCTCCTGGCAATATTTAAGATAAATCTGCTGTAAAGAGAAAATAACTTCTCCATACCCCACACTGCCTTGGTTATCTGAGCCCTATAAAGTATACCCTTTCTTACACTTCTACCATCTAGAGGGCAGTTATTCTTATCTCTGCAAATGCATCTAGGGGTTCCATTTATAACCATATTTTCTTGACAAATAATATCAGAGTTGTGCTCATTAACAATACTTTTTGACGTTTGGATTGGAAGAACAACTCACCTTGACCATGTTCCTATCAATATTCCCACTATTTTTGGGTGGAATCTTTTCAACTAACTTTAGAAATCCCTTAGCTAAATTAGCTTAACTGCTTTACTAAATGTTGGGCTAAACCAGGTGATCTTGCATCCCCTTATCCTTATACAATATGAATGTGGCATAGGTACAGGGCTTAATTCAAAGGATAATGCATAATGAATGAGTTAAATAATGAGTATCATAAAACTTGCTAACATGTACAATTTAGACAGCTGTAAATGTAGTAAATAAAGTCACAGTTCTGCATGTTATGTTACACAGCTGAAATTAGCAATCAGCATGAGTGATTTGTGCTTGCTTTTAATAGTGCAAACATTTGTGTATTGGTACACATCTCCAGACAGGGAGAGATCGCATCCAAATGATTTGGACTCAGTAAATAATAATGGAGGTATATTTTCATTAAAGATGCAATGCACTTTTTATAAAAAATAAATCTCAGTTATTCTACTTAGCCTCAAAATATTAAGATTATATGTTTTACTTGGAGCTCAATATATCTATAAGACATTTTACATTAATTCCATTCATTTCAAGAATTTTATGGTTATTATTGTAGAAATAAAGAATACACAATCAAGAGTCTCTCAAGGTGGCCCTAAGAAATGAGTAACCAATCTATTACAGATACAAAAGCTCATGAATTTTTATTAAGTCCACAGAATTATCATCATCCATGGGTATTGAAGCTAAGCTGTTGGTCACAGTATCCTTAAATATTATATTACATCATATGTCATATAGCTTCTTATGATAACCGGTGCACCAAAATGTTAGGGTTATATCTGCTCTACTTAAAACTGTCAGTATCAAATACAGTACAGTATGTGTCGTGACAAGGACTTGTTTAATGTCACAAAACCTCAGTTGATCAAGCTTGCATCCTAATAATATCTTTGACATTTTTCTTGAATGACGGATGATAACCCATGAAAGACTTGATCACAGGTGGCAATGATATGTCTTCAATTAGTGTGGTTTCGGCCGTGTCACTGATACATTTATGTGGTTGATTCATATTTTGTTTCCAGAGAAAACTACGTTGTCTACACACTGCTAGAGCATCGCTTCCTGTCCTAGCATTACTAAATCTATCAAAGTCATGCATTACAGCGAATGTTATCGCTGCAATTTTTTAAATACATCGAGTTATACATCAAAACTGCTTTTCTCAAATACTTTCGAGATTCAAATTTAAGTTACGAAATCATAATTCAGTTGCACAACCGTTTTTGAAAAGCAGTGTTCTTTAGAATAGGCTACCCTTTCAAAGTCTTATCATAGCAGGCTTTCTTTCAATACTCTGCAAAATACTCCGTCTTTTTGTGGATTACACCTTCTGCATTCAATTTGCGTCTTTGAAACACCCAGGATGAGATATCGCCATTTCGAACTCTGCAGCCTATATTGGCATCAAGGCCGAAAAATCTCGATATTGATAGAAGTCATCACTTCTCATTGGTCCTTTACCAAACTGATGAATCAAAATTAGTCTATTTTTCTGGTATTGAATATCGATATTTCTGTTTAAAACTCGATGAAAACAAAGCAAAGAATACCGCACTTAAATTGCGCACTATATATTTCCTTCATTTTGCCCGTCGCCATCTCTGCGGACATAAGCTTATATATGGATCACACTTTCTAAAGATTCATAACTAGTTCTCTCAGTAAACTAGGTGCCATGGAATGACCAGAATTCTTGCAATTCAGCCATTTAACTAACTGGATTAGCAATGACCATTTTTAAGGCGGATCCACTCACGAATTTGCCAGTTTCTACATCACACTGATGTCAATTAAGGTCTACAAAATGACATTAATGGAAAATGTTTTCGATTACCTTGCCCTTCCATATGGAGTGATTCTTTCATAATTTGTAATTGTGTACTGGGTAAATAATAAATGCAAACTTTGTTGTTTCCCTTCGTTGTTTTTCGAAAGCTATCATCATCATCACCACTGGCATCAAAAATTGTGGTCAAATTCAAACCGAGGCTACTTGCAGTAAACAAAAACACAGACCACTTAGGAAAACTTGTCCCAGTTCTGCACCTTCTGTTAAGCGCACGTATGCATAAATGCACGACCCATCACTTCGGAAGGCATTATCGTGATGCGTCACATGAGGTACCGTGGAGCCAGGTACCCTTTCTATCCAACTCCAGAGTGCAATTCAGGAGTTCTAAATCGAGGTCGTAGGGAAAATAAAAAAACTGGGGACGATGAGTATCTGGATTTGATCATTATTCTTCGATAATGTTTACATTATTTATTTTCGGTACCGTGCATTCGGTATTCATTGTTTTATACTCGTATTCAGTTTCCGGTTTACCCGCATCAGTGTAGGCAATCCATCCCTGTAAGTGTAGAATATGTAATTTTGGCTGCCGCGGTTTTATTAGTTTCTGTTCTTCCACTTATCAGTGAAAATGCGTAGACTTACCTTTTATGCTGCTAGCCACTAGTATCCTTTTGGTAGTAATGCACTGCATATCAAAGAGACGTTTCACTCACCAGGGACAGGGGTACGGGGGGCAGCGGGGTCATGCCCCCAAAGATTTGTCAAATCTCTTTTTTTTCCGTGACCACTTTTAAGCTTTATCAAAATTGAAGCTCATTGCGACAGAGATTGTGTCATATTCACAGCAAAATATGCGTATTGAGACACACAACAGATTTTGCTTCTGCATTCTGTGGATCAAGATAAAGTAAATTTGAACCCAGCCTACTTGCCCTCAATCTGTCTTACCACCCCCACCTCACCCCCTGCTCACTCGTGTCACACGCACACTAGAAAAGATTTAATCCAGTGCTCTCTCTTTTTTGAGAAATTCGACACATACTCGTACAGCAGAAAACAAATACTTACCGTATTTTCTCTAATGAAAGCCGCCCTCAGATAAACGCCGTCCTATAATAAACGCCGCACGTCAAGCCGAACATTGGATGTAAACGCCGCTCTCCAATAAAACGCTGCCCTTTGATAAACGCCGCATCATGACAAGGGGTGTTTATTAAAAAACAGATCAATTTTAAAATTTCACATACTACAAGAACTAGTTAAGATTAATAAATATGAACACCCAGGCAAGTATGCGAATACTGAGAGACATCTTTAAAAAAATGTCTTCAAAAGATGTCTCAGTATTCGCATACTTGCCTGGGTGTTCATATTTATTACTCGGATACGTTTTCCACCAGGAGTCTCTATAGCAA
>JAAAKL020017176.1:0-10715 GCA_010016065.2 Carybdea cf. marsupialis auct. non (Linnaeus, 1758) | reverse complement strand
TTGTTGGTTGGGATAGCATGCTTGATAAGGTTGATAAGCTTTACCCTATCATACCCTGTACGGATAAAAAAGGTCCTTAACAAGACTCTGGGAATGGTGAACATATTTATTCACATCATAGATAAGAAAACTAAGCCAGCACAAAATTACACTTTCTAGCCTTGATATTTCAATTTTAACCATCCTGAACAAAACAATTTCTTTAAACAACATTTTTTCACAACATAAGGCTAAAATATTTCCAAAAATATATCAACTGCTAAGCAACAGCTTAGCTTTAAGTTTTTTACCAAGAAAGACAAAAAAAGAATAGGGGGAAATAAAAAAGTAAAAAAAAGAGATACCAATAAGGGTTTAATAAAATAAAGTTTACTCAAACAAAATAATCTGCTAGTTGTTGCAGCCTTTTTAAGTAAACAAACACAGTTTCGTCTCCTACATGGACTACCAACAAACAATACCTCAGCAAAAAATGAGCCTACAAACGAGAGCCTAATATGATACGAGGCTAAGCCAAAGTGTGATGCTTAAATTAATTTTTTGGAACTACTACTTTGGCATGTCCAACACCTTGGAAAACTAATGTCTATCCCCCATCGGGTCTAAACTACTTTTACCCTCTTGAGTAAGCCAGGATTCAAAATGGTACAGTCATTTAAACCAGTAGTTAAGTTCATGTGTAAAAAGGAATAGTTGATTGGAGCTGCTATTGTTTAGTGGATAAGTTCCTGGCCTTCAATTCAAGAGGGTCAAGACTTGATTGGTTTGACTTGGTCTTAAAGTGCTCCATGCTCCAATAATAAGTCCCATAATCATGGGCATTAGGAAAACTCATTCTGAGAAAAGAAGACATTGCAGGGAGAGGAAAAAACAAAGAAAACTAACTAACAGTCAATGAAACTAATGACTCCGTTCAGTACAATAACACTTGGGCTTGCGGGCCAACATTGGGGTCCATTCTATTGATCCATGTTGCTCCATCAACCCAGCAATGTACGTTATAACAAACTCTATCCATTCTATTCACCATGCGTGCTCCTAACCCTCCATTGGTGTAAACTAGCTTCTCTCCTTCATGTGAGTTAGCCATGAAAGGATCAATGCCCATTTAATCAACTTTTCAAAGCTCATTATAAGCTGTAGCACCCCATTGGTGACATGATACCCAACATATATCTGCAGGTGTATAAATATATACCCTAGCTAAAACCCTGGCAACAGTTCACATTCACAGCTTGAGGGAGCATGGGATCAATCCTGGAACAGTCATATGTGACACCAACAAGGGTGCATGCTTGCTCTTAAGCGTTTTATGTTCCTTTTTTGTCTCCAATTACATTTTTTTCTGTTTACTCTTTATTTCTACATCCTTCAAAGTAACTCAATACCTTAAAGTGGCAACACTGCCTTGTATTGAGCAAAGGACTTCTTTAATAAAAAATAGAGGTCCCATGTGCATGGACACTGACCTGGCCACAGTAACAGGGAAGCATAAAGTGGAATTATAAACAGGAGTTGTGGAAGGAAGAAAGTTAAATTCCCCTGTTTTCAAATGTACAGTCAGTTTGGTTGAGTTGTCAGGGATTTGGCTTTTTACATTATGCTTATTTGTCAGGTTTAAATTACATCAATACAAGACAATATCTTAGGTAGCTTAATCCCTTTTAAAGATTTTCCATGTCAATGGTCTTAAGATGCTTAAAGGCACTCATTCTATTCAATATCAGTGATCCATGGTTTCATCCTTTGTGAAAGAAGGTTGCTCATTTGAGCTTTCAAACAAAGGAGAAAGGCAGTTGACGATATCACTGTCAGTTGAATCCCACAGAATCTTAACACATAAACAAACAGTTGGAGGATAAACCACATGACGAGAGATTGTGCTTATACTCAGGGTTGTAGCTAGAAATACACTTGATAGATTGTACTAACTTTTTGAGAAATTTTGTTGCCAAGCATAAAATTGTTGATTGTTGTTAATCTATGTGGCATATGTGGATTTATCAAATGTCGCTTGTAGAACTTACAAAGCAGCAGGCACTTCCAATGCAACTTTATAAGATATGAAATCAAAATGGACAATGTTGGCTTTCAATGTGCTGCTTTTGAGACTGGGACCAGGGGTAATAGCAAACTGTGTCATTTTAAATGAATTGTGCTAACTTATACAACATGCCCACAAATTGAAGAATTCTCATTGGTGATAATTCACCCCAGCCTATAAATAGAGCAAGGCATCCCCTTAACTAATCTACTCCCGTACAAAAGTGATGAAATATGATTTTCAAAGCTAGCTTTTAAAGTGGCATATACAATCGTTACATCAATATAAACACCCTTTTAATTTGGTAAACTTCTAACCTACATAAGTTTTAACGTAACTAAACAATTTTTCATCAATATTTATCTTTCTTGTGTAAAAGTCATCCTTTGAAATGAATAAAAACTTTAAATCTATTTTAGATTTACCCATGAATGTCTCATTTTAGCAGTGCGGTAAATTTCTTTTGAAATCTAATGAATGTTCATCCTATGCCATAGACTTAACATAGTTTTTGCATATTTGCAAACTCAATAATAAACATTTCAGATCCCTTCATCAAAGATATAAACTGTAAGTCCAAAAATACATTTCAGAAAGTGTATATAAATGAATTATGCATTATTTAAAATAAGTGAAACTGCAGTATAACTTGCACTAGTGACGAGTGTCAAGAAATGTTTCAATATTTAAAAGGATGTACAACATACAATGACAGCAACTAAAGGGGTGCCCCATCCAATGTCACTCTGTTTCTCAAATGTATCTCATATGCTTGCTACTCTCTACTCCCTTTTCCCTGGTTTACCAACAGGAAAACTGGGAAAAACTATTATTTCTACTATTACATGGATTGTCAAGAAAGTAATCCAAAGTAACTATATGCATGAAACAGACAAAACCATCTTTCCTCAAGGTTTGCAGAAACTAGACACATGTACAGCATAACAAGATGGTCCTACATCTTATCTACATGGCAAGGGTTGAAATAAAAGTCATTATCTGGCAAAGCTGATAAGAATCATTGTACAACTGCCTAATCTAAGGCCATGAATCGGGAAACGGCCAGTTCCAAAACAGACCAATCACACATATGGGCCAATTTTAGAGGTATTTATACAAGACTCAAAATTGCATGATGCAAACTTGTGGGCTGCACTAGAGAGATACTCCTTTCACTAAACTTTTAAATCAGCTGATTTGATGTAAACTTCATTATTTCAAACAAGACTGGAAATTGTATTGTAGGGTGGAGCATTTCAAGACTTGAAGCTCTTCCTGGTGGCACATGGTCTGTATGCCATTGACCCCTTACCTTTCTAAATCAAAAACCTATTTTAGTTTGTTCATCGACTATCTCTGCATCCCATATGAATAACTTTTCCTTTCCTACAATGAAACCATATCCCATAACTAGGATCAACAATCCTAGGATGGGCATCGTAAAAATAAGAGAGTGAACAACAACTACATCATTCATTAAGCAGCCATGCATGTACAGTAGCTTGCTTATCGTTCCTAATAAGAATGAAACATATGCATCTCATAAAATTGATAAACATACTTAAGGAGAAAAAAGAACAGCTTTTCCTCACTCACAGCTACTATGACATCTATAGGTGGCCCTAAATGTTCAAGGGGTGGTCAAAAAAACAATTTACCATTTTAATTCACACCATATACATTGTTATCTGATCACAAAAGAGGGTTGCTGGATACTAAGTGGTTACAAAATCGCCTTTACCTCATATGTAAACTTTCTAAGTGAGAAATAATTTTTGGAGGCATGAAAAAGTCACCTACCCTCACCGTTCTCATGTGTAGCTAACTACAAAATTAATAACAATAATCTGAGAGAAGATCAACACTTTTTATCTTAAAAAACACGAATTTCATCTCTTGTCTCATCCATGTGATTCAACAACGGAAATAACACAGAAAGTTGATATATCCTGCCTTCTGAGAAAGATTCTACGCTACCTGACGTTTCATCTATAGAATGGTCATGTATTGAGCAACGGGGTTTTTTTGTATTCTAAACAGGAGTGTAAAAGGATTATGTACGGTAGGATACTCATAAGACTGTTGTGGTCTCTCCCTGAAAGAGCGAACATTCTCTTTTCACCTTCCTGCAACGAGTTTCTCAACAAGAAATGTGTAAACAAGGACTGGAATTCACACGATCTCTATTGATGACAGCTTCAAATTCCATCCAACCTCGGGGTGAAAAATGGCGACACTAGGATCCTCACATTTGTACCGGGATGATGAAACCGCAAAGATCACCGGTGCAGCCTAAATAACCTCTATAGAGATTCTACGGCGCATAGATAAAATATCTTTTGCCAGTACATAATGGTCTTGTGTCATTACGTAAAATTTCCAGTCGAAAAGGGCAGATTATGCCGCACGTTTTAGAATCCAAAGTTTTCGCACTTCTCCCGATGACAGAAGAAATTTCCCAATTCAGATATGTATCAGTGTGTCACGGATATCATGGACTTCGATTTTTAGCCTTACCAAATCCACCTAAATTCAAACCTGGGCTGTGGTATCATCTGGTATCACAATCAGGAACTCGTCATCATCAAGAAATGAAAGAATTTGCTTCATCCTGTATAATCAGTCGTCTTTGCCTTGGGAAGATATATATTTGTACAATACTGAATCTTGTGACGATGTACGAATTCTGTTTCTTTATCGTATATAATCAAACGAGTGAAATACTTCTGCTGTCCTGTCGACAGTTTCTTACCAATAATTGCGATCATAAAAATATAGCTATCAAAGCCGTAAAGTCAATTCAAAATCTGCACGCTCAGTAATAAAAATTTTGAAATATAGTGACGATAGGAGGATCAGACTCGCTTTGCATTAGAACAACCTTGCTTAGAATTTCTAAACACCAAAAGTACATTCATACAAGTATGCTTGGCCTAGAATCGATAGTTTTGCGAAAGTTCGTTAATATATCAATGGACAAACGTATGACATGGTGCATAACGGATACATGCAGTTTTCTCTCAATGAATATCGGCCATTTTCCCCTTCCCCTTGGAAATTTGTCAGGAGAGGTTGTGTTTATCATCTAGGAAAACATGCCAACAAAAGAACGATGTGCATTGGATCTTTGTGAATAACTTCGAAGCCAAAAATGGGACGAATAATGTTGATCAATAGGAATGGGTGAGGTTGAAAAGCAGTTCTGACTCTCAAACACCGGTCTAAAAACAGGAGGATTTGCTTCGACTACGGCCAATAATTATCTGTGGAAGCTTTTAAGTAACATAATGTGAAGAGGATCGGCCCATCAATTGAAGACAAATGATTTTTAAAATATCAACTCAGATCACGTTATTCTAGATGGCCTATAGGAAAAGTAAAAAATTGGGATGATGATAGAACGCTGACATTTAACCACTTCAATAACTGGCCTAATTAAGGTATCGATTTACCGCCTGCTTTAATCCTGGATGCAAGTCATATTATATTCAATGACTGCTAGCAAGTGCCGAATTCAAATATTCAAACTTGATTAGATGCAATTTACGACGCATTTCTAACAATGTAGGTTATGTATGGTGCGACTGAAAATGAGGAAAAATGGTTGTGATTCCATAGCGTTTAGGTTTCACTATCGAGAGGTCCATTTCTTGGTTTACGTGGAAGTAATAGGACCAAACTCTTTAGGACCAGAGGCTTTTACGTAAACAACTCGAACTCCCTTTATTCGCATAACTGCTAACAGTCATGTTTACCCTTTCAAAACTAAAGGGAAATTATGACAGATCTCCTCACAAATCGCGATTTACGGTATCTTCGCATGTGGAGTGAACATCTACGTGAAATGGATGGTCACGTTCTCGATATGAAGTGATGTTTTGTCTGTTTCAACATGGATAGGCCGATTTGAGTAGTCATCAGACAGCTTAACCATCTTATTCTCGTGTATACCTGCTTCAGATACGAGAAACAGTCCCCGTTCTAGTACAGGGGTCATTTCTTAACAAAACTGCACCCGAGACTGATCAGAAGCCTTCCTAGATTCTCCACTGCTCGTCTTCTGCCGGCAATTAAATGCCCTAAACTGACCATCATGAGACATACTTTTTTGTTTATTTATTTTCTTGAATCAGTGTCCCGTGTTCATTTTTCTGCTCTGATCCTAGAAGTGCATTTAATACTACATACCTTCCAATATGAAGCACTATTAGTTGATATTTAAGGGTTACTTGACATCAAAATGACACCATGGGTATCCATTTCTTTTTTCAAGTATATTGACCTTCGAGCAGATTCGCTGAGGACAAGTGTAGTAGTTTGTTCAAAGCAGATAAAACTTATAAAAAGGTATTCGTAAGCTCATGGATATCAAAGTTTTTTCACGTTGAAGACATGTTTAAGTCGCAACCTTTTCAGTCGGCTTTTGGAGACGTGAAATAAGACAACTTCCTGAAAACATGGAAGTGAAGGTTTTGCTGTTACTCGGCTAGCTCGACTGGAAAACAGCACTTTCGGCAGGCGGAACAGAATCTATCCCTTAAGCATTTCAACAATAGTAATAATCCGTTACTGTGCCTAAAGCTTTTCTTCAATTACAATCATTTATTTGCTGAACAGTAAAAGACCAGATTAGCACTTCGGCTTCAAAGTTAGTGATAGATACAAAACGTTGAGCACGGCTTGGCAAACAGCAATGTTCAACACTGAACATCGAGTAGAATCAGCAATTTCGGGTTTCTACTTAGAAGGAAGAAGTTAGAACTAAACTCACCGGAATTCCTCCCCACCAATACGGCTTGGCATACTCTGTCTTTAAATTTACCGGACTAGATTGATAGTATTTCGCGTACAACTCTCCGTGAGTTTTGCTGGAGTGGATGAAGGCACAGATCATACTCCCAAGTCCGAGTAGCACCTCTAAGACTCCCAAAAGCGCGGAAGCCACCGCAAAGCCAGCTGCAATTTTCCCCATAATAGTAACTACGATCAAGAGACCTTAACTAGAGTAAAAGTAGGTGAATCAAAATGTATTTGTTGTACAGTAAAAGCATCAACTCGTCAGCCTATTTCCAGCTTTGATCCATCCGATGACTTCGAAATATTTACTTCGTCCTGTCCAAGGCCAATGTAGCAAGGAAGTGAAAGGGGTGTATCTGATTGGTCCGTTTCAATAATCTCGTCGTCTGATTGGTTGATAGGGCAATTCAAATATTCTGATTTTATGCGTGTTTAGTTACACAATGCTTTGGTATGCTGAAAATGAGTCATGGAGGTTTCCACTTTGTGGATCAAAAGGTCTTCTGTTTTTGTTTTTACTTATCGTGTCCTCGTATTGTTTTACTCAGCTGATCGCACTATAGATTCAATGATAACTAACAAAGTGTGGACGCAGGAATCACCAGTGGAAAATTTCTGACTATTTCAATAGATAAAGGCGAAAATATCCTCAATCTGACTTTTGTGGGCGCGGTTTATTGTTGCTTGGTTTCGCCAAAACAATCTGGAGGCTGGACTTTACTCCATGTTGATCACGTAAGAAATAGAAATGAAAAATTATCCGTTGAAATAATGTAAAATGAGAACTAGATAATGATAATCTATACGTAAACACCGGGGACTAGGCCTTATAAAAATTTTTATTTGATTGTTTCTTGAGTTTTTTTGTTCCGTTTTCCACCGAAAGTCATGCGCGTATTGGGTCTCAGCCCCCAAGTACTTTCCAAGTGGTGGCACTGTAGAATAAATTGGGCCTACGTTCCAGCAGAGATTTCATAAAAAATCTCTGGTTCCAGCTTTGATTTTAGTGTGCGATTTATGTGATTTGACTTCATGATTTTAGATCTTTAAAGACTTCAATGCGAATGAAACAAAAATATTAAGAAAAGTGTGTGTCTAGGCCGTTTAAACCTTCTTTCAAAAGTAAGCCTATTTCGTTCTATGGAAGATTGGTCAAGTGCTGGAGCTAATGGTTCTTTGGTGGAAAAGGACACTTTGATTCATTCACATTGAAATTAGTATGGTCTGCACATTTTCGGACTAAGATAGCAGGGACTTCAAAAAATGCATGGCTACAGCATGCAGTAGACATACACAAAATTTGGTCTAACTGGTGACTTGCATAAAATCATGACGTAATACTTTACATTACAGTTAAGAACATGTTTACTACGACGTCGAAAGTGAATGAATAAAGGCACGAACAATGAAAAATATTGAGAAGAAAAAAAAGATCCTTTCTAAAAAATTGCCCGTTTTCCATTTCTATAAAAAAATCTTCTTATCAGATTATCGCAAATTAAAACCGTTTGGTCTTTGATAGAAGTTGAGAGGACAAGTCCAGCTAGCCCCTTCCCTGGCTCCGCTACTCGGCACATCGTTTTTCGGCGTCTCCCATTTTCGCAAAGTATAAAATCTCACCAATCGGAGATATCTAAGAACACAGGTGTGTGCAAAGGGGGTGGAGTTGGGCTATGGTATTCTTGATGAAGCCACAGAAAATATAGATCATCCGGTTTTGAGGGAAAGTAGAACTTATTGGTGACTGGAAACAAAATTCTATAGAATGTGTACGAAATGACGAGCTCAAGCACTTCGTCCTACTTCACAAGTAAAATTATAACTTCAGAACCCCTTAATTTCCAACTGTGGGATTCAATTTGAGTGTGTCCTCTTCGTAAATCCCTTGATACGTCACGCCAGAGATTATATATCAGTTTCATAATCTCTGGTTACTCCAATGTTATGCAACACTCCCTTATCTCACGCACTACTTACTGACAGCCATAGAATGTAAGATGAGAAAAGTAAGCTTAAGTTATTGTTCGAGTAAATTCCCAGTCAATCAAGGAAAAGTCGAAATGAAAGGAATTCTGTTACGCGATTTCTGACTGTCGTCAAAATTTGAGAAGTTATAGGAGCATTAAGCCACAAATTAGAGTAATGATCGATCCTGACATGTTTTAATTTTGTTTGTTTGTACGTAACCTTGCCTCCCGATCTTGGCAAATGTTACAATGATTCTCAGTAAGGATTCTCGTCCTTTTAAGGGGGTATCACTCGTAGAATATTTATCCATTTACTACTTCTACTAACAAAGGCTCAGCTATGACCGAAAGACGAAGCGTGAAATGCAAAAGAAACGCTTTTCTTGTCATAGGAGTGTAAGATTGTAGTAAGTAAGGAAAACTACCACATCATGTGCATATCCCATCTTCTTAACATAGTGTTCTCTCGTGAAATAATCAGTTTTCTAAATGATGCAACAAAGAAAGAGAAAGAAGAAGGAAAGAAAAAAATAAAAATAAGATAGAAATAGAAAAGATCAAAAGAAAAGAAAAGAAAAAGAGTAGAAAAAGAAAAAGAAAAGAAAGATCTAAGAAAAAAACGGTTAGCATTAAGAAAGAAGAGGGAAAATAAAAATAAAATACAAATAGAAAAGACAAAAAGAAAAGAAAAATAAAATAAATAGTAGAAAAAGAAAAGAAAGATCGTAGAAAATAAGAGTTAGCATGAAAACCTAAGAATAAGATGCCCCTCAAACTACGTGCAATCTCCTGGCTTTATATTTCTCATCAGAATAATTTCATCTTCACTATGTTTCAAATTTCTCCTCTTCTGGTTACTTCTAGAGTTCTTTTGGCTGTTGTTTTTACCCATGGTTTTAAAACAAGTATGAAGCTACAAATGGAGGCATACGATGTAGGATGGTTCTGGCTTAAGGATATGCATATATTGATGTATTCGGTGATCACACCAGTAACCTGCGACAGGATAATGCCGACATTGGCGAGACCGTGGGGAGGGAGACTTGAGGCCATATCCAGCCACTTCTCCGAAATGTCAAGTCTTCAATGCCGAAAATATGCCGACTCTCATCTGAGCAATAATAGAAGCAAAATTGTACGCAACAAAGATATAATCTCTAGAAGAAATGTACATAATTTGAGAAATTATATAGTAGAAAATGACCTTTGACCGATATCGTCCATCAAAAGTTTTGCGTCGTATCTGTCCAAGGAAGATCATATCGTCACTGCTTAAAAAACGAACCAGAGGTTATCTGGATACCGAGCGAACGAGAAAAAACGCCATCCTAGCTTCCAAGATCAAGGTCTCAGGTTATATCTGATTATGGGTGTACACCAGAGATTATGAAACTCTGCGTAGAAACAGAGTTTCATAATCTCTGCGTAAAAACTGAGAAATATAATCAAAGAAAGGTGCCAGCAAGAATAACATACACACGACAGAAATCTCTGGAGGGGACAAACGACAAACCCCTTGATAATGGATTAATCATAACCCAAAAAAGAAGGTACATGATATAGTCTGGAGGGAAGTACATTTAGAGGGAGCTTTAACTGACTATAATACCATCGCCAATGTTTTGATTGATATTCATTTATAGCCCCCTAATGTAAGATTCTAAGAATACGATTAGGTGATGCTGATTCACGGATCGAATGATCTTATACATAGCCACAATGTAAGACGTCAATTTTAGAAATGGCGTACAACCCCAAAATAGAAACTTTGTAATGATGTAGACGAAGAAATCCATGATAAATACACCTGTATAAATATGGCTAGAGATAAGTAATAAATCAGGTTGTGGAGCAACGTTCGAAACGAGAGAGAGAAAGCAAGAGATTAAGTAACATAGCATGTAAGA
>JAAAKL020017174.1:0-10716 GCA_010016065.2 Carybdea cf. marsupialis auct. non (Linnaeus, 1758) | reverse complement strand
CATCACCTGTCGAGTTACACCAAATGAAGGACGACGTATGTTGTAATTTTGAAAAAAAAAACAACCATGTATCGATTGCAATTCTGCAAACATGTCCTTTAGAAGGATTGTTAACTTTGTTGTGAATATCTCAGTATGGGATGAACATTAAAATAAAAGAAGAACTCACTGTAAATTTGGAAATCGGACAACTGAGGTTTATTTTGAGCGAATAGTAGAGACTTAGGAAATTCGTCGCCAATGGGGGTCGAATCAACTCGTGTTTTTATTTCCCGAATAGCTTTTCAAAAGTAATTAGTTCATACCTCTCTTCTGGATGATGCTAGATTAATAAAAATGGTGATGTTGGAGAATAGCTGATTCATTCTATAAGTGACTTTTTAAATATCCATCCGTATAATCTTTACACTTTAATGCGCAGTTGTAGCAATTTGTAGAACGTTTTACGATAAAAACAGGAAGAATAAGGCAAATTTTTAGTGGGTGATGTTTTCAAGGACATGACAGTTAAATCTGACAATGGTAACTAAACTAATAAGGTTTTGTTATGAATCTACCTATCGTCTCGCAGATTGGTTCACAAACTTTAACACTTAATTGCAGCCACCACATCTTGATATAACAGCCTTTATATGTACGTAGATAAAATAGATCGATCCTATTGAATGATCAGATATTGCATGTTTAACATGCAGTTGACTGTTAGCTTGTCTTTACTATGGTCAACTAAATATTAATACAAATGTCATAGAATTTGTAGATCTTTACTTGGATAAAAGCTTAGCAAATTATACACCCAATCCTTGCTTATCTGACTTCTCAGTTTTGTCTATTAGGCGCCAATTTGTTGCCTTATCCCATTCCCATTTACTCTCTAGCGCAATCAGTTTCGTCCTTATAAGAGGGACACTTTGTAGTAGACCGATTTACACTGTTAAGGGAGCCTGTCTCTCATTTCATTGACAGTGGGTGGAGAGTCATTTTTGGAAAACACTTGAATGCAACGCTATCTTTACGATTTTTACTTGTTTTTGATTATAAACAAACTGGAATTTAGCCCTGCAAATCAAATTTGTCGTAGGATAGATTGATGAGCCCTCTTTATCTCCCTAGGCTTAGGATACTCCTCTCCGTGTCTAAACAAAAACTAGGTCAATAAAATACATATTTTTTTAGGAAATCAAACTAAATTTCTATAATGTAAATAAAAATGACTAGCGATTTGTCACATAACTATTCAGTGTGCCGGATTAAACTCCAAAGACGGAATCGACCATCCTTAGCAGTTATTAACATTTCAATTCCCCTCTAGCTGTGAGCTGTTTCTCTCACACTCTTACTAATCCTAACTACTTCACTATTTTTAAAGCTTTTCATATAATTCCGACTATTTAGAAAACCAGATGGATACATTCAACATGAAAGCTTCCCTAGCTCATTCAAGATTCGCCAACGGTGATTTTTACGGTCAGAATCATCATCATTTGCATTGTTGTTAAATTTCCAACAATCTCGTTATTGTAGAGTATTATTTTCACTTAGTTTCCTACCCCCAACCCTTCCTTACTTCAAGCTCTCATAATTTTCCACACTCAAGAGTAGTGCCCCACTGTCTAAAATTAGCATCCCAGTGCAATCTTATAAATGTTTAGATAAAGATGCACGGCAACGTATGCAACAGGGCATAATTAAGAGGGTTGAGGCAATATCTGCTAGTCTACAAATAGAGTTTGGAAGAGAATCAGTTATCTCAGACTCTCATTATATGTATTTAATTGAGTGTGATATTTTACACTCACGGGAGTGAGTAATAATCCAGAGAAACAAACAAGTAGAAATCAAAGAGATGAATTGAAAACCAGGTAATATTGTTTTTAAATCATTTTTGAATACGGCAGACCATCAGCGGCCAATGAAGATTTGTTTGCTTCATTAAACATCAAACCCTATTCAAGCCATCACAAACAATCAATATATGTCATTGGGAATACGACCGCTGTGTTTGGAGGTAGAGGCGCCCATGTCACATGACCGCTTCGCCATGTCATTCTATTGAACTCTGATTGAACAAGGAAGTAAACAATGTCGAATGCGAGGTCAGTGCATGTCAGAGGTTTCCCCGGCCTGTTTCACCGTAGGGGAAGACGCAGTGCGTCGCTTCACATGGAAAAACCACAAATCTGAGGAGAAAAAGTTCACTTTTAGGTTTAAAGTAATTTAATACCCTATTAAGTTTACTTCGGGCTGAACTTAGGCTTCTGTCAAAAATCATTTCAAGTAGTTTAAAAGCAAAACAGATATAATTTAGCATAATTATCCTAGTAGTGTGGATCCAAACTTTAGCAAGATGGTTTCTGTTATGTTAAAATTTACTATTTCTTTACCCATGGTAACTATTGTCGTGCGACGTGCATGCAGATAAAACGTATCCAAAAGCAATCTTTGTCAATACTTCTAATTCAATTTACGTACAGGATAATTGAACGGCCATTAATATCACATATATCCCAAGTTAAACCCTTCAAATCCACAATTTATTAGTTTCTTGCTTTTAATTCGTTACGGTCGTTTCTTCATCCTACTCGTGTTTACCTACACTCCGTCTTCATCCGGTCTCAGATTCATGCCTGTGATCCATAATACAATATAATAGAAACAGGTCAAAATCATATGATTCCAACAAGGCCCATTGAAGGATGATTATTGCCTGTACACATGTAAGATCACAATTTCTCGGTGTCCTATAATTTATTCATGTCACGCAACATGACCGTGCAAAACTACATTTAAAATTAGCATCACTAGTTCATGAAGATCGTAATAATAGAAAAGTAGGTGCAAAGTTTCATCCCCATAACGGAATACTGGGTTATGAATATAGCCTATTTTAATACCGGGCTCGAGGTATCTTTAGAATGAATAATTTTCAGTTCACTTTATATGCAGGACAATATATTACGCCAAAAATAATTGCATTGCTGTCTTATCAGTGTAGCTCATGCAAGTGCGGTCAGTCTTCCTCCATGTATTTCGCTTTTAAAATGCATGCACATGGGCACACAATCATTCTGGTCTTGAACGAGTACTAGATTATTACAACTTCATCTTCATGTTTAATGGAGCCGATGAATTTGATCAACCGGTTATGTTAATTGACGGTGAATATAATAAATTTCTGTGTGCATTTCTACTTGAACGATTATGATTGCTTTTGGCAAGTACCGTGAAGGAATACGAGTGCTAAGCAGCACGGACCTATTAACTCTAATATTCAAGATAACAAGTCTAAAATTACTATATAAACTTAAAAGATCATCAGATAGTCAACTCTGTCTTTTATCATTTCTTATCCTGATATCCCAGTTACTGATTTCAATTATGGCTTGCTGTCCGCACAATTGGCCATATCTACTTTTTAAATTTGAAAATCCCTATGCCAGTACATGAAAATTGATATTTCATATCTTTCTCCTCTTTTTATCTTAATTGTACAAAAGTATTGCTTCTTTCACATATCAATTTTCTTCTTTATTTAGATGTATCTGCAGTGTATTTTTGTGTAGATCTCGCAGCGTAGACTTCGGAACTGCGGAGTAATATAAGGAAATTTATTGCATAAGTGTTGGCATGATCAGAATCGCAGCTTGAATCGGGTTAGCCTATAAAATGATTCCAGATTTATCTGCCACTTAATTTGCTTTAACTGATATAATTTTATAACTTGTAGCTTCATATTGTCGCTCATTGTTTATAAAATCGTAATAAATCTTAAGACCAAATAGCAAAAGGGAGTCTTCAAGACACACAAAGTTAAGGAAAGATACGTTTTTTATGAATTAATCTCCACCTTGCTACTTGATGGAGACTAACTTGGCTTCCTTGGAATTAGGGCTCTCTACCTGATACAGATAAGTTATTACTGATCTTTCCTGTACCTCTAAGAATGATGGGTGTAGCGATGTAGCGATAAGCATAATTTTTTGTGATATTATTGCTGTTATGCCGTACATATGAAGGTTTATTTAGGTTACTTTCCTCTAGCGATGACAGGATTTCCTAGTTTTCAAAACAGCAATACTATTCAACTCGAGTTTTATTTGGGAGGCTAAAGAAGGCATCCAATTTGCAATATGTTAATTTTTTTTGTATAATAAAGCTCAATGTGCAGTATTGATCACAGTCAGTGTATATCCAATCAACAATCATATCCTTCGAATCGTTAATTGCTGTAGAAGAGGTTTCAATGTTCATCTTATTTCACTAGTCATTAGAATTGTTTCCTTGTAATTCCAAAACATGTTCACCATAAACATCTTCAGTTTAATTTTCGGACATTTTAAATACATTTTCGTCGCAGTATAAAACACATGCCTGGTACTCATTAATACTATTACTTTGCCATTGCAACTACACAAAATTGCATATGTGAGTTCTAAAGATCGGAAATAAGTAAGATAAACCAAGGATACACAAGTTGAATAGAAACTGGCCAATTTTAACAGGGTATTATACTTAGATTGTACACATATCAAACATATACTATTTATTAAAGTTTATCGAGGCAATTCGTTTCCTTATGTTTTAAAATCACTAACATTCTTGTCCGCAGAAACAGATCTGTAATTTCAGAGAGCAGTTTTATAAGTCACAAAAAGGATGATATTGACGTTCACAACCCAACAATCATGTTAGACAAGTTTATTTCCCGATATTATAAACTTTTCGTAATATTAAACTTTTTACCTATTTGTGTGAAACGCTGTTGTATTGTATTATCAAAATGCATATAAAAGGAATAAATCAAGGTATTTAATATATTTTATGAGGTTGGACATCCAAATAATAGAAACATTACCTTTCAGCTACCTTACCTCCTTTCGTGATAAGAAAATTAAAGAAGCGCCTGAAGCCATAAACGTTTCTTTTAGTCCATTTTCTATGTTAAACACATATTGCTATTATTGCGGAACCAAAATGTCTTGATTAATTAAAATCGTTGTTCTTGGTATACATCTTTTTTTCTATACAAGCGATAATTATACTCTCCCATTCGAAATTTAACATGACTTTTTGATCTTTATTTATATATTCTGTTTTGATCCAAACATCCAGAAAGTGCAGTCAAAATAAATAATCACCGATATTCATTGTGACATCTACTTCCAGGATAACAGTTAATCTTTTCATCAACGACCTTTTTACAAGAGATAAACTGGTATGTACCTCATAGGCACCCGTCCCTCTGCTATCCCTTTGATCGTGTGACCCACAGGGTTCTACTCTTTGACATGAACTCCCGGGATGTCTGCACAATCCTTTCCAGCTTTCTTCTACAAGAAAACATGAACTAGAAACCCAATATTTACGTCCTGATTCCTCTTACCTGTTCTACTTTTTCAAATCCATATTTTTCAGCAATGCGTTTGGCTATCCTGTAACCATTCTTTTCCGGCACTCGGATGGCCCATCCATTGGTAAATGTCCGATCGTTTTCAAAATCCCTACATGTTGCTTGATGTAGAAAAAGGTTGACTAGTATTATGGCAATGGTCGTATACTGTCCATGGGGAAATGATGCAGGGCGCCCAACCATCGCATTTCTACGAGCGGCCCTCGTCAAAATTGTGGAAAAGGTTTCATGGAAGATATGGCCTCCTAAAGGTAATTTCGGCTCGGAGGCTGGTCTGCCAAACTGGTGTATTCATTATTTATGTTCAGTTTACCTGTTGCATTCGGGTTGAAGGGCTTTCCTGAGCACCTTCACGCATAATTGGTCAGCCGAACAATATATTTGCACCTCATTGGCTCCTCGGCTGTAAACTTGCAATTGGATTGGTCAGTTTTGTAATATGTTTGTTAACTTGTCAAAGGACTCAATAGTCTAGGCTGAATTACCCGCAGTTACTTAGATCATATGAATTTCACAAAGGTCCTTAACAAACAAATAAAATCCTCAAAATGGCTATGGGTTTCATGTTACCGCTGTTTATAATATAGTGAATGCATTTTTCATAGATGCCCTTTTGCACGATGTAAGAGGGTGTGCTTCGGTAGATCACAATTACATTATCAGAAATGGCACCAAACAAACTACATCTGTTTGACCTTAAGAACATTTAACTAAAAAAGTCAATAAACTTGAAGTAGAATTTTGTATCTACTTCGTGTAAAGTTTGAGTTAGGAAGAAAATTTATTGCTTTCAGTTTGTAAGGATCTTTCAGCATTGTCTGTTTATCTTGATGCCCTTTCTGTTTTGCATAGACTTAATAATATCAACAGGATATCAGTTCGTGTATATATTTTATTAATTTCAGATACAAAAAAAGTGTTATATGATACTGTTAATGATCATTCTAACTTTAAAGTTTTGCATTCATAATCGTCATGTATATTTTAGGAGTTGCGTAAGTACTATATTGTCTCCACGTTTTGGGTCTTTCTATTTCATCCGCATTTCACCGCTCGCTTGTTTCTTCAAATAGATAAACTATGCATCATCAAAACTTGCAATCTCAGCTGCAGAATCTGATTATTGTTTGCCATCAAAGTGTACTCAGCTTGATTTTGTGAATAACGGTCTGCTTCTGTACAAAACCCTGAAACTATAAACAGGGGAAGCGAGTTGGAGCTTGTTTGCCTACCGAACTTAGGTCTTAGGCCCAATCTGTGTCGGAAACTGCCCAGTAAATACCTGAAAGGCTATGAAGATAAGCAAGAGAAAGTTAACCATATTTGGGTTAACGGAAGTTTGCTGAACGTTTGCATCTGAAACATACGAGTTTCTTTCTATCACGATATTCAGTATGTTTGAATATGCTTTAATAAATTTGTTAAAGCATTATATCTTTTAATTTATGCGCAAGAACCTTTAAGTCTAATTCTAATTTTTACCCTACAGAAAATTATATTTTACGCACAAAATACATATTATGGTATTCTGAAAATAATCGTGAACATGTATTACCTATACAAGTTCAAGACTATTTTCAAAATAGCATATAGGTATAGTATATGTATTGCTTGTAGGGCTACTGTTGCCATGGAGACTCTTGACAGAGTTTGCTAATCATCTGATTTCAGATAAGATTTAAAAAGGAACCCTTTTTAACGGAGGTGATATGAAACGTGTGTAAGACTATGCCACGCCTTTTCTTGCAGATGAGTTTGAGTCATACCATAAACACAGTATTTGATTCACTATTGAACAACGTATAAAATTTGCACTTGACAGTACGTTTAGTGCGGATACCTTCCCACACTTAAGACTCAGTCGTCAGTGGTGTTGCGTTGAAACAGTCGTAACAGCATTGCAGTCTTTTGGCACCTGCCGCTATGCTTGTGATCATCAGTCCCGCGTTTTCTGTCCCATTTACAGTTTATGGTCTATCCCTGTCCTTTCTTAGTTCTGCTCATCCCTTCCAGAGCATTACAGTCGACCAAATCTTTGGATCGATAGTAGTTCTTTGACGTCCGTGCCAGCATAAATTTACTGCTTTTTAGCTCATAGTTGAAACATCCTCTTCCGTGCCGTTTTCGGTCGACCAGTTTCCTATTTGCCCACATATTAGCACATTGCATCGAAGTTTTGACTGAGTGGTTTGCTGAACACACCATAGTTGAGCAAATTTTACTTGAAAAATGCACAAAAATGCCATGGTCTTGTAACAGCATCTGATAATGAAAATAACATATTCATTAAGATTCTATTAGTTGTTTTGTTGCTGTAAAATGGAGAAATGAGGAAAGACGGTGACAATGGTCTAATGCGTATTTATTCTTGTTTTAAATCATGGAGCATGTGGCAGTGTGGTCTAAAGCTTGGAAAAACACCTATCCAGGTTTAATCCCAGCCATGGGAAACTTTGATGAGTTCTCTTTATCACAGTTACGGGCGATTACGCACTCCATGTAAGTGAAATTAGGGAGACAGAAACTATAGAAGCCCGTCGGATGGATTGTACCTGTGTCTGGGTGGCCTAGCCTTGTCACACCTGTGACAAGCTGAATAAGCTTCAAGGGTAATAGAGAGCAGGTTTCGTAGCTGATCGAGTAGTTGAGCACTCATACGTCGATATCGATGGGAGAGTCCATCAAACCTCGCAAAAGGGGGGTAAAATCTCTAGTCTTGGTGGAGTGATTTTAAAACATTTTTTGGTGCCTTAGCCTATATACTAAGAAAGAACCTTCAATTCTTGGCAAAGGCTTTGTGTGGAATGAAGATGATTGAAATGCTGTAGAGGAATTGGTCACTCAACGATACTACGTTAGTATTATATAATAACACTAACATTATTATATAGTACTACGTTATAAGGTTTTACCTCCTCCTGCGTGTAAACCCAAACAATACTGATTTACAATTATACATCTAGGCTACCCAATTAAGGTCATCTAGAACGTAAAGTTATTCATTTATTCAAATGAACATGAGCTGCTTCTTATGCAGATTGCAATGTAACTTCTACTACTTCCTCTACCCCTTTTTCTTGTACTGATGATGATAACTATGATGATGGTAGCAATGATGTTAATTATTATTAGAATCTCAACATACTAATGATGATTATGATAATGATGATAGCAATTATGTCAATTACTATCAGAATCACAAAATATTCATGATTATTATGGTGATGATGGCGATCATCGTGCTAATAATAATGGCAATCATAATCATCAACAATATTAATATAATTCAGCATAGTCGGGATTTTTGCGTCTCCAAGAGGGCTCAGCCTGTCAAGCGCCGTGTCGACAAATTTTGTTAATTTTCATATAATTCAAACTTTTTCAGAAAGTGCTGAAACGTCATGCAAATAGCTCTGAAGTTGAAAATATTAGGAAATTATGATCTGCTTCTTTCCAAGACGAGGAGAACTTCTCACACTCCAATAGAGTGAGATTATCAGCCATTTTTTAAAGTGAAGTATTGCAGAGATGCTATAAATATTATGAAGATATCAATCCTACCATGGTCAAGTCACATGACACGGAGAGGGTTGGTCTCCAAAACTACGTAGAGCTGGATGCGATGTCCACAGGTCGAGTCTCAGGAGCTGATGTGGCGACTAGAGAAAAGTGAACTATGTTATCACTGGGTCACCATAGCTCAGTTGGTGGAGCAGCACGCCGTGAATGCGGGGGTTATGGGTTCGATTCCCGATGGTGATAGTTTCACTTTTCTCTAGTATCTCTTCAAAGTAGATATCAATGATGATATGTTACTGCTAATTAAAATTAATCATGTTTATCGATGATTGAGATGTTGCAAAACGCAACGAAGCTCCAGCCCCATCCTTTCCTTCTATCTCCCTTCCATTCACCCAACTGCAACATAAGTGACCTCCTATTCCTGCCTACTGAAAGGCAACCGTTGCTTACTTACTTCTGCTCTTATGTCTGATTTTTGTTCTTATAACAATGTTTATCCCTTATCCCAACGCAGGTTATTTTCGTCTAACAAGTCCGGTCATAAAGGATCATGTGAATAGCAGCTTGCAATCGTATTTGAAAAAATACTATAGAAAAGTATTTTAATAGCATATGGTTGAAAACAATCATGCCTATGCTGGTTTTCAAGGCAAGCTTTTTACTCGGCAGAAACAGATTAAGTCTACCAATACCAGACTTCTATAAAAGAAGCGACAATCTTTCATATTGTCCAGGACTTGACATCACTGGTTCTCAATCCCCTCCGTCATCAATATCCTCTCTTCTCACACCTTGACTTACGAACGTGACGTTGCAGACTAAAACATCAAATATTAGAATAGGTTCTTAGTGCCATCCAGGTGAAATTCATAAAGTATCAAAATTTCGTTTCTCGCTACCCCTTTAATGACTATATGATGTTTTTAAAGCTCCCTACGATTGTGCTGTTCTGTTACGGGCTGGATCAGATCACTTCGAGAATGACTTCGCTAGGGACCTCGTTGGGACATCCTCGGTGAGCTATGGAAACCTTACCCCAATGAACCTTTTGGAAATTCCTTTTACTTTACAAATTAGTTAGACAGTAACCATGATCATTCATGCCAACGATACTAGGTAGTATTTGTCTTGAAGCGATATTCATCCATCTCATCTAATCTCGGTCGAGCTTCCCCAAGGACCAATTCTGAAAGTTTTCTCCACAACTTGCGATCTTCCATTACCGATTTGATTTCAGCAACCTCAGATAGGTTTGTGTCCGCTTTCAGAGTGTTAATGTAGCTGATGGCATGTCTACCTCTGTTTTGTCGCCCCATTGTTAGTTGCCATAATACAAGGCGTGATGCTATTTCCCCTGGATGCCTGTGGCAATGCCCTGCAAGGCGCATTTTTCGACTTATCACTTTGTTGGACAATGACGGTAAATCTTGACACCGTTGCTCGTTTGTAAGTTTTGTTTCTAGGAGACATTCAATACCATCCTGAACATGTGAATGAAGCACACACCAAACTGGGCATAAAGAATTGCCTAAGAAATTTACTCTTGAAAATAGCACAAACAGGAACTATGCGGTTCAATGTTTTGTTTGCAAACAGTGGCGCTCGTACTGTAGGAGTTATGCACCTAGTTATTGCAGAGTCTGGTATGCAAGGTATCTACATACATTATCAGACACACGCTTGCCATCACAACCTCAGGCCTATTAAGATACTATAATCTTGAGCCCAAGTTTACCCTATGGAACGATGTATTGTTCGTTTAAAGCGTCCCAAATTTCAGAAAC
>JAAAKL020017173.1:0-10716 GCA_010016065.2 Carybdea cf. marsupialis auct. non (Linnaeus, 1758) | reverse complement strand
GCACCTCTTGGTCGTCTCCATCCAGCTGCGACAGGATCGAACTCTAGGATCAGCCGAGTGGGATGCGACTGAGGTAGTCGTAGGACGTGTCCGAACCAGCACACTCGTTTCTGCGCAACAAGCGAGAATACCAAGGGCTGCCTTGTACTTTCCCGTAGTTAACTATTTGATACCTGCTGCCACCACTGGATCCCCATAATTCTTCTTAGCGCTCTGCTGCCGAATCCGTCCAGTAGAGCAGTTAGGTTCTTGTTTAGTGCCCAGGTTTCTGATCCAAACAAAAGGACTGAAAGCACGGCTGCGTTGTAAATTCTCAGCTTGGTATTGCGGGATATTGAGCGCTGGCTCCACAAAGGCCGTTGCAGTGATGCCATTACAGCTGTGGCCAGGCCTCTTCTTCTATTGATCTCAGGTAGAAGGTCACCGTTGCTTGTCACAGTAGATCCTAGATATGTGAACTTCGTGGCAAACTTAACCAGTTCATCGTCGATGATCATGGGAGCCGGAGTAGGGCCTTCACCGATATGCATTAGCTCCGTCTTCTCCAATTTACTTTTAAGCCAAGCTTGGCTGCTTCTTACTTGAAGGTTAATAAGTATTCTCTCATGATATAGTAGCTATTGGAGAAGAGGGCTGTGTCGTCAGCATACTCCGCACCGCAATCCTTTTAGCGAAAATGAAATAATTAAATTGGTATCAAACGGATTATACTCTTCGTTACATAAGTTTGACTACACAATCAAAGTTTTAAAGAGCGCAGCCATGCTTATTACCAAAATCACGTGATACACATTTAAATAACAAAAGTATTAAATGCAAACAAAAGCCCATCCAAACAACAGATTGTTATTGTTGGCGTGAAGTGTTCCACTTAACAATTATTAATGTTATAAGTTAATTGTTAACAAGCTTATAGATTGCTACACTTTCAACTTCGCTAGCCATAACTCATCACTAAACGTGAACTTCCAACATCTTCAGATAGGCTGTTCGCTGCTACTGCTTACAGCAGCTACCGTGTACAGCAGCTACCGTGTACAGCAGCTACCGTGTACAGCAGCTACCGTGTACAGCAGCTACCGTGTAAAGCAGCTACCGTGTACAGCAGCTACCGTGTACAGCAGCTACTGCATACAGGAGCCACCGCGTAGAGCAACTACAGCTTATAGTAACTACAGCGTACAGCAGCTACCATTTATTATAGTTACCGCGTATAGCAACTACATCTGATAGTAACCACAGCATACAGCAGCTACTGTGTACAGGAGCTACCGCGTACGGGAGCTACTGCGTACAGCAACTACAGCTTATAGTAACTACAGCGTACAGCAGCCACCGTTTATTGCAGTTACCGCGTAGAGCAACTACAGCTTATAGTAACCACAGCATACAGCAGCTGCCGTTTATTGTAGCTACCGCGTGCAGCTGCTGGTTTGTAGGTGGAGCGCCTACATGACAAGTAGGGTCCGACATCACAAAGGCTTCTAAACAGTGAGGAGGGTCCAACTGACACTTCCACGTTGGCTCATAGCTGTCGATCGATTTCTTACAGGATCCCAATAGTCGCCAATACGTCAAAAGGTTCCAAAGGCCTTACACTTTTGCTTTTGCACTTAGTAACAACATGTGTTTCTCCGTTGATGTCTGTTTTGAAGATAATGAGCTTTGTTGCCTCAATGATACGTTGGCATCTTTGCTGGATGAGTGTAATAATCCTTTTCAGTTTTACTCCTTAGTGTCAAAGTTGAGAACTACTGATGGAAAGTGCGAATCTTTTTATTAAACAAATTTTTCTACTTACAAATCGATGTTATTGAAGTGGTTTGCAGTCGAGCGGTGGTAACTATTCTTTTCCACAGAACTCTTCCCTGTGCACCAGAGTCTACTGCATTTCTTGTGTTGAACCATACGGCCTAGTTATATAACACGTTACTTCTAAATCTTCTTATCTTTCTCTTTTCTCTTTTCTTCCTTCAGCTTTTACAAGATGTTCTATCTCGTGTCGTGAGCTGCGTACCTGGATTTTCTTCTTTTTGCTGTCTTCATATTTTTCATTATGCAGTTTAACGTCCATCTTTCCTCTTTACAGGGGGTTGGACTGCCTTATGGTCGACTGTATCCTTCTTCGCCACTCGTCCCTGTTTCTTGCCATTTCCATGGTGAGGCCACAGGCACGAAGGTCTTCAGTTACGGTCTCATTCCAGGTTTTCCTTGGTCTTACTCTACCGGATCTGCCTGCTACCTCCACTGTCTGACACCACTTGATCCATGTCTCACTTCTATGGACATGTCCAAACCATCTGAGGCGGTTGAGTCGTAGCACTGCATTGAGGTGTGGGATTTTCAGGCGTTGATACAGAGACTCTGTATCCACCTCATCTTGGGGGTTTATCCCGCAGATTCACCTCACCATCGCACCGTCATTACGTGGCAAGCGACTGCGTCCCTTCTTCCTCACTACCCAGCATTCACTTGCATATGCGAGGACACTTCTCACGCATGAGACGAAGATCTTGCCCTTGGTGCGCAGGGTGAGGGATCTGCTGGTGAAGAGTGGGAGTAGTTCTCTGAACTTGCCCCAGTCTGACCTGCATCTGGTTGTGACGCTTGCGAGGCATCCCCCTCCAGCGCTCACTGTGTCTCCAAGGTAGCAAAAACTATCTACAGTCTCCAATTGCTGATCCTCGATAGGCATATGATCTAGGGAACGTCCTTATATCGGCCTTGCAAGCCCTAGACACCGGTTGCATCTGAACTGTGGATCTTCAGTCGTCCAGGTATTCCACTGCATGCCTTGTGGATCCAGTGAGCGCAGCCTGAGCAGAAGATGGAGTTCTTGCCAATGCTTTTGCGACATACCTCGCAGGGCCACTTGCCAGAGTCTTTCAGGATGTCCAGGTCTTTCCCACTACACATTACTTGGTCTTCTTCATATTTACACGCAGACCTTTCTCCTCCATGTGGTCCTTCCAGGCTTTGAGTCTGACTGTCAGGTCTTTCACGGTCTCTGCAGCTATGACCAGGTCATCGGCATAGAGTAGCTCCCAGGGGCACCCAATGCGGAACTCTCTTGAGAGTGCCTCCAGTACAATGATAAACAGGAGAGGACTCAGTACTGATCCTTGATGGACACCGACCTTGACATCTATTAGGTCAGTATGGTCATTACCAACTCTGACTCAGCTGCTGGCATTTCTATACGTGGCCTTGGCGTTACTGACAATCCACTCCTCCACACCGACTCTTCTCATTGCCCACCAGAGGACTTCTCTTCAGAAACAGATATTCCGCGTCCACCTGAAAGGGGTGGTTTGGTGTTCTTGCTCACTATGTTAAGCAAAGAACTGTGCCTCAAAAAGCACATCTCTGTTGCATTTAGTGCTTTAACTACTTCATTGTTCAGAGTTAATAGTTCAGAACGATATATCAAAGTCAGTTCTTTACAAGATTGCATGACTCTGCGTCTAACACGAAAGGACATCTTTACATTACTGAGCACATCCATAATTTTTTTCAAACGCCGTGACTGCGTTTCCAAGGTTTCGTTAAAGTGTTTGCATTACGCTTCCCGTTTACTTTTAGATCTGTACCTAATGACTAGCACATTGACACTTTTTCCTCATCAACCAAAATTCCGTACATTTTAGAACTTTTCAAGTGAACATTGCTTTCTTTGCTGCTGTTTTGCAAACTAGCTCGTAACGGATCAAAGACTTTCTCGGAGGTTTTCTGACCATTAGCTTTTAGTTCAGGAGGGGGCTAAGGCTGTAGGAAGCAGAGCCACGAGGCAAGTGGACACACCAAATGACCTTCGCTTTCTCTGCTTCTATTTTGGGACCCAGATCATAAAAAATCGAAGCCGTTCTAACATGTTTGCTTAGTATATCCTTTTAATTCAGAAGAGGGGGCAAGCATGGCGAAAGTCAAACCGCAATAGATCTAACTTAAATATAAAAAATTTGAAAATCGAAAATTTTGCGAGAAAGACGCATCAAGTGATGTTAGTTATCCCTGCCTCTATTTTGTGAGCTGGCTCTGAACTAACCAAAGTCGTTCTAATGGGTTTTATGACCAATTTCTTACGGTTCAGAAGAACGTTGCAGGCTGTGGGAAGTGGACAAGTTGTCATGATAGAGTTTGTAGTACACGTGATTCTTTTGTATGTTTGATTTCCTCTTCCTGTGATTACTAACCTTTCTCCTAATACTAACTTGCAATCAAATACTAACCCACGATTCTTAACCACTCCCTGATTATTCCTAGCCAATGAAATTGATTTATTGTAATTAAGCGTCCGTTCATTGTCTTGTAAATTGTATATATATTAGAAATGTTGTAATGTGTGAAGTGTGGCTGAGGAACTGTGTGAAAGAGATCACAGTTCCTCCAATAGATGAAAGTCAAAGAAATACTTGGTTTATTAACAGCGAGTTGCTCTACCCCTCGCTGCTTGCGACAGCGACATCACAAAGTGATAGCAACACCTTAATTACTAAATCTTTTGATTTGAAAATCAAACATTTTACAAAGAGATCGGAGCAAGTAAATAGGACTTTCTATGCCTCTATTTTGCGAACTACCTCATGAGGAATCAAAGCCACTCTTTGGGGTTAGATGACTATTTTCTCTGTGTCAAAAAAGGGTCTTAAACATTGGGAAGGGAAACAGCTAAACACGCTAACAGTCGAAATCAAGCATTTGATACTTGAGGATATGACGAAGAGGACACACAACGTGAACTTTGTATCTCTGTCCCTACTTTGGAACTTCGCTCAAAACGAATAGAAGGCGCTCTAGCGTGTTTGCTGGTAGTACTCCAAAGGTTATAGGGAGGTGTAAGTCTGTGTGAAGTCGACCCGCTGTTGCACGACATAATTTTTTTTGCATTTCAAAATAGAAGACCCAATAAAGAAGAAAAGTAACCGACAATGATGCGCAAATTCAACCAGCATCTCCACTTACTGAATTTGGTCAGAGGTCATCAGAGAAAACTATGTTATGCGATTTCGGCCCCATTTTCCTTATCGTATTATGCCATAGCGGGGCCCCTCCGCTTTGGCGGCTTCATTAACCGGTGCTGGTTGTGTTGCTTGCTACTGCCAACTACCCTTTATTTGGTGTAAAGTTTCAAGCCAGGAAGCATGATCTCTTTTCAACCAGATAAAGAGCGATGATTTTCCCGCCGGTTCTTAAAGGTCTTTGATCATTCTTTTAAGTTTAAATCGATCGGAGTCTGAATCGATTGCGAAATAGTGTTGCGATCTTTTGGTCCACAGATCCTCAGCAACCTACTGCTAAATGATAATTCTCTGTTTCCCATCCTTTGTCTTTACATGCTTCAATAAGATCAGTATATCGCTCTTCTTCCCTTTCTTCAGCTTGATCCATACTGTCTTCCCATGACACCGTGAGTTCCATTATTATCATATGCTCCTTCTCTGGGCTCCACACTGGAAACTCACTTGCGTCTCCAGGTCCGCAGTCACCTTCCATGATCCGTTCCATCGTTCGTCTTTCTTGTTACTTTTAGCTGGTGTTCTGGAGCTTCCCCTTTGACCCTACTTGTGAAAATTTATCATATTTCTTACTTCCGGTGATGGTATTTTCCCCTCGTCTATGTCCTTTAACCGTTCCTCTACATACTTTACCACATACTTTACCCTCAGCAATTGGTTGTGTCTCAAGGTGTGCCATTCTTTCAACCCCAGTGGACGAGCAGGTGGGATATTCCTTAATGTTCCTCTCTTCTCACACTTAAAATTGTCATCCTCTGAGACCTTCCATCTCACTAGGTTCACTGGCGTGGGCAACATGTCATACGTTGATTTCAAAAGAAAACTTAGTCTTGCTGAATCCCACTTCCATATTTCATTCCACTTCAGTTTAAGTTCTATCACTCTTCCTTTTCATCATAAGCATTGTCCTTGCTGGCTGCATTGAACCAAGTGCAGATGACGTTTTTCTTACTCTATTTGCCTGACATCATTGATGGCAGAATCTCTCTTCTTTTTCTCTTAGCTCATGCCAAATGGCTGAAAGGTCGTCAGCCCAAACCCGCTTCTTCCTGTCTGAGTCGCACCAACCATATCGTGATGCTTTAATCTGCTTATTGCACTATCTCCCTCATTCTCTGCTATACGTTTTCGATACGTGCGGTCTTCTGGTGGATCATCTCGGATTTCTTTGTCCTTCGAGTACCACAAAATCAGCACTGTTCTTACTTTCCCAGCTTTGAACTCTTCGAGAATGGATGGGATCGGTAGCACCAGCCGATGTTTTTTCCCGTAAATGGACGTGCTGTTGAGTTGTTTTGGGAGATTCAGACACTTGCGAATGTAAACACTGCATTATTGCCTGATCTTCTTTACTCTGATCTCTCTACCTTTGCTCCTGTCGTTGAGAGCCCCTTCATACCATCTTCCAAGACTTTTACCGGGTTTTTCCTTTACTGTTGGCATACGCTCTCCCGCAATGCTGAAATGTACTTCTTTCGCCTCTTTTTTCACCACTGTACGGCTTCTTGACCATTATCTTTCTATACCTCTCATTTGCAACCTAAGACATAGCGAATGGCGACCGTTGCATCCGGCAAAGGTCTTTAGTTTAAAAAAGGCGTCGGTCCAGCAAGCCTTTAAGTGCTAAACGTATCGTCTTGAAAGCACAGTTTTTGAAACGGATCTAGTGCTTTTTATTCAATCTCTAACTGCACAATGTCCTGTAAAGAAGGAAAGTGATTCTCATGGGTGTCGATTCTGTAGGGACGCGGGGGACTCGCTCCCTCACTTTTCAGGATGGGGGAACAAAAGTCGCTTTATCCCCCCACCCACATACAAACACACTTTTGGGCCAAAAACATTCTTACAGCGATCTGCGCCCGTGGACTCTTATGATCTGTGGTGGAGGAAGGTTTAAACGCACAAATTTTATTGTTACTCCTGCACACCAAGTTATTTCTCCTTTTCTGTCGAATTTAAAAAAGATGATATGAGCAGGTCCGAAAACCTCGATGGATCTTACACAGAGACTACGGACAACGGAGGCTACACGGTTGAAAGAGAGGCTCGATGCTCAAAACATGTTTTTTAAGTCACAAGGCATTGGGAATGGGAAAGTCAGTAAGCCTATAGTATGATGCTGAGAAGTTTAAACTAATATTTCCACAACGCCTTAACATTAAGATGTCGGATCAACTTCCGGTTTATAGGCACTACCTCACGAAAGCAGTACACTTTCTTTCTGAATACAAATATCTATCAGATGCTTACATAGCGGTAAGATAGGCTATGTGCTTGTTATGTTGTTGTCATGATATCGCCCGCTACCCTTAAGTTCTAGCAGAGTTCTCGTATACTAATCATTTGTTTCGTGTTGCCAGTGAAAACAATACTTAACTTTGCCTTATGTATTACATAGAGGATTACCAGCTCTAGCTTGCCTTCCACTGTCAGATTGCTGCGCCTTTCTTCACGGCCAGAGCTGATTCATGTTCATAAATGCTGCAGCCATGTTTTATATCCAATGAGATGATTGATTCTTTATAGTGCCTAATACCCATTTAATGATATTGCCAGTTTGTGGAACAAAGGATATTTTCATCTGTGATAGCGACGTTATAGAGAGGATACCAAGTAACCTAGCATTTAAAGGTCTCTGTCATCAATCGTATTGTTCTAGTTGAAGTTGTATTGTCACCATTATCTGTTATAATGGAATAAAATCATAATTGTATGTTTATGGTTTTAAGCAATTATAGATAAGGTGGAAGGAAAAATGAATAGATCATATCAGGTATTAAATTATAAAATGTTTTACAGTGTAAAGGGAGAAAAATAAGTAATATAACTAGAAAAAAATATTTTCATATATGTCCATATTTTCAATTTCGTCAAAAAAAATCCCCGAAAAATGATCCAAAAATGTTTTCCTAGGTATCCCAAATCTAAATAGTACTTCTAGAGTGCCTACCCATGGATAACTAAAACAAAAGTTTCTGCAAAATTGGCTGAGCTGTTTAGGTGGAGTTATGGATCAGACACACTTACACACATCCATGAATTATAATAGGGATGCAAATGTTTATAATTTGCATATGTTACTCACTGTTTTGCAAAAAATGTAATTTCAGAGTTGTGAGGTGTAAAACATTTATTGATTTTTATTAATAGTTTAATAGCATATTTGCATAAAATGTTATTGTTAACTGGTCATGTGATTTTAGTTGATTTAGCCACTTTATATCTATTTTGCAGGAATACTTTGAAGAAAATCTCCTGCAAAGGATGCCAAAGAAATGGCAATTGTGTATCCAATCAATGAATGTAGCAGAAATCGATAGCAGAATCCTTGAAGGACTACCACAAGGCAATGTCAGGTGGGGTTTTATCTTCAGTCCCCAGAGTTTAGGATTATTGAATTGAACAACAGATCTCACAAATGAAACCACTTCATCATTTTCATTTCTTAATTTGACTTAGGAAGCTATGGAAAGGGACCCTTGCAAAATCTAGAGTACAGTTGTGGGAATGAGAATGGTTATAAATTCAGGGGAAGGCAGGAATGGTGTAACAAAGGTGTGCTTTATTACATACTGAGTAATTATGAATTTAAGGATCATTCTGGTTTGGTTTCATATCCTCAGCTTTCAAAAGATGCCAAACAATGTTAGTTGTAACAAGTTGGAAATATTTATTCAGAGATTGGCATTTACATTTATTTACCCGATTGATTTTTAATTCTAGTATTTCTTCTTCAATTTGAAGAACTAATTTTGTGTTTGACAAACTACCATTGCCATTCATACAGCTCAGTCTTTGACATGGCTTGTGGTTCAGATTCAGACTCTGACTGCCTATTGCCTGTCTCCTATGATCTTTCTGCTAAGCATCTGCTTTTTGAATGCTTTCTTCTTAAATATATGATGACTATAGTTCTCTGTGTATCCCAATTTGTTTTAGATCCTTACCATTTGTCACTCAGTAAATATAGGACATCTGAATCTTGAAACAATGGACACATACCTCTTCTGCTACAATAGCTTTTTTAGTTCAACTGTGAGGCGCCAGGAGTGAGTTACATCTTTACAAAAGTGTTGAGTTTTGATCTTAATCGATAATTTTCTGTCCACAAAGACTAATCTGAACTTTGCCTTAACACCTCTTTAACTGCACCCATTCTTTGAAAATTTTCCTTATTAAATCAGACATCAGAGGTTACAAAGGAATTGAATTGGTTGAAAGAGATGACCAAATCTTTCAAAATAATTCCATAAATCTTGTGTGATTGTAAAACATCAGGTTTTGAAATTATCATGCACTTGTCCTCTTGGTATTGACTGAGTTCTTTGAGCACTTGTTGCCCCCCTGTAAATGATGTAGAGTTACATGTATGCCACACATTGGCTGCTGATCCCTTTTCATGGACTTCCAGTAGGACAGATTTTATCACAGGGCAGGGCAGTTACGTACTTAAAGGTCTCTGGATAGGATTACAGGGACTGCAGCTTACCCAGGGGTGGGGTGGAGGTAGTTGTGGCAAAGAGTAACCTAATTCATCAGTGTCGAAACTTGAGAGCCAGATGCATTTTCATGTCATCCAGGAGACACAATCCTAGAGCAAACTGTTTTTGAGAATAGAGGATTTGAATTGATCAGGTTTAAATAGATACAAGAGAAATAGAAAAGTATGTCATTAATTGGATTCAAACCCATGACCCATGCATTTGTGGTATGTGCTCTACCAACTGAGCTAGATGACCTGTATTGATAACATGATCTATTTCTCTAGTCACCACATTAGCTTCCAACTCTCCAGCAGAGGACACTGACATCCACCTCTATGCAGTTTTGGAGACCGGCCACTCTGCATTATGTTACTTGACCATGGAAGAAATGCTAACTGGCACATCATACTGTCCATAGCCCATTGAACCTTGCAAAGGGTTTTTGAGAAGACAGGATTTGAAATAAGTTTGAATAGGTTCTAGTGAAATAGAAAAGTATGTCACCAACAGGATTCGAACCTGTCACACAGGCATACATAGTGTGCATTCTACCAACTGAGCTAGATGATCCCCCATTGATTTATTAATCACAATATGAAATTCTCGTAACATATACAAACCATATTGCCATGCCCTTTAAAGGTGTACATTACTTAAGCTGCTCAGGGGTATCACAGACCACTCATGTAAAACATTATCAGTTGCCAAACAACAAGTGTAGGTAATTTGTGGGAGGTTCTGTATAATAAATAGTAATTAATATTGATATTTTGTATGTCCTATTGTAAAAGTGCATTAATAACTGATGACTTATATTTTAAAACAGGTCTGTTTGGCCATTGTCACTCCTTGCTTACATTGCTACATGCCATGCTTTGAGCTTAAACAGAGTTTGTGAAATACTGACTTGTGAATCAAGAGAGGTGTGGGGTAACATTGGTACGATCACAACTAAAGCAAGTAAGGATCATAAACTAGACAAGTCAAGAAAAGGAAAAGCTACAATGTTATTACCGCATAGCTTCAGGAGGCATGTGAAGCCAAAAAAACAATATGAGATTGATGTGGTTTCAAAGGTACTATTGTTACTACTAGTAGTCTCTACTACAATTTCTGCTTCTGCTAACACAACCATCACAATACACTACTACTACTACTACTACTACTACTACTACTACTACTACTACTACTACTACTACTACTACTACTACTACTAC
>JAAAKL020017172.1:0-10717 GCA_010016065.2 Carybdea cf. marsupialis auct. non (Linnaeus, 1758) | reverse complement strand
TACATACATAAACATAAATATACATACATAGACATACATATACATACATATTCATACATCTTCATTCATATACATACACACATAAATAATATGGTACACCCAGCACTTAGTACGATAGCTCATAAAATCGTCGTAAACAATCATAATATCTTTGCGATGACGAACATAAGCTATGTTTTGCAACACCCGATGGTTACGTAAAGGATGGCTAAATCACTTTAATATAAGCTTGTGCGGGCCAAACTTCCTGCCGCTAAGGGGAAATCTCTAGGTTGCACACCATGTAGGAAAAGACGCAATTGCGATGTCTGTAATTATTTTTCAGAAACTGTCACATTTTCTGATGAACATGGTAATCGCGTGTACAAAATGTGACAGTCTGCCTTCAAAAGGAGTAGTGTACTTGTTGCAATGCAAGGTCTGTAAGATTCAATATGTCGGGAGTACCATCATCCCTTTTAGATTATGGTTTAACAACTATAAGTTGCAGTTCCGCAACTTCCTGAAAAATCTGGTGATGAGACAAAGCATGTCTGCCAAAGTAGCTTGTTTAAGCACTTTGAAGGAATTGGCCATTATGGTATGAGCGATTGGCAATTCTGATCGACAGTGACGAAACAGAAAGTTTGGGCAGGCGTAGGGAAGCGTTTTGGCAGCACAAGCTTAATGTGTTTACACCAAATGGACTTAACAAAAGCGAAGTCCCGCAATAATAATTGATAATAAGTAAGTATACAGGTCGGGTCTTGTCACTGCGCGTTTTTATCGCGTAGTTAGTAGGGGTAAACCCTTGCTTTGGTCATTTACGCCTCAGCTTAGCAGCGAAGCAGTGAAGGGTGGCTTTACCTGACCTTGTCTCTATAACTTCGTTTGAAGTTATTCGCAATAAAGTATTGTTAAATTTATATTGTGTAATTTTAGCACATCCCGTTTTTAATACTAGTATTCTTGTGTAGATTTAAATCTCTTTAAGCACGCGGACATTCTTGTTAGACAATTTATTGCTTTTAATTCTGCTTGTAACCTATCCAACTGTAGAATGACCTGATGAAGATACGATAAGTTTCGAAAGCTTGCCAGCAAGACTAGTTGCTGTTTTTTAAGTATTTTATATAATACATATGTATAATTATATATATATATATATGTAGATGAGATTTTTATTAGCAGTAATTTACTCATTGTTTCTAGTCCTTCTAGCCAAGAAGTCCTAGTTAAGATCATATTTATTTGTATATATCAAAATTAAAGTTATAATTGCTTCTTGAGTTCTTAAAATTCCAAACTTTCATTGAAAAATAGTCAATTATAATCAATAACAGCATAACTCATGAGCAGATTCCTGCTTGGTACACGTGATGATAGCATGGGAATCGAGCATAAGGTATTAACAGCGATTTGTACATATGCAACCAAGAGTTGTCTTAGCATTAACATCAATCGCATTTAAGAAGTAAGCTTGAATTTAAATAACGGCTTACTACAAGTAGCGAGGAAAAAATCACCAAGCCTTTAAAATCTCCTACTCTCTTAACATCCAAACTATTGATATCGTTTTGCCACATATCCAATTTCCAAAGATCATTTACACAAAAAGATGGTCCTTGCAACCTACCATTTTACTAATGTAGCTAATATTCGGTAGGGTTCCGATCCATATTATGGCATTGGAGCTACTCCATTTTGTTGGACAAAGGCGTAGGGCTAAGATCCTTAAAGTGTTATCGCCACCTCTCCCTAGAATAATCCATGTCTTATCTATATATTATGCTGGCGAATGAAATCTTGCGCAGTCTGAGTATCGATTTCTCGTCCAAGACACGCATTCCAGCATCATGAAAAAAGGAGTGTCGCTTTTTCTACACTTCGTTTTACTTGGCATCTACCTATGCATAGGAGCAGTAACGTTTGAAGCGATTGAAAGCCAGGTCAATGAAATACCGCAACCGGGATCAGGTCCTGAAGTATCACTCCCTGTGAACGAGGCTCTTTTAGGGAATTTAACCAAGACGCACAAGATCAATATCACTAAGGAGAAATTCGTAGCCATTTTTCACGTTGTTCAGAATTATATCCACCAGGAAGTAGCTTTGTCAGCTGAAATACCATCTGAAAGCAGAAAGATTGAGAAATATGTCAAATGGCTTTATGCAAGTTTTGTTTCAATTACTACAATCGGTATGTAATTAATGTCTTTACTATACTTTAGTTTCTGTAAACTAAAGAAAGTAAAGTGTAAGTATTCAAATTCAAACCATTCAAAAATTAAGCAACGCAGAAATTTGTTTCATTCACTCTTATTTAATGTGTTCCATTACCTGCTAGAACGATCCTCTCCCTAATTGCGTTATACTAACGTTTATAGATAACTTTTTCACACAACGTTTCGGCACTCACTGTTGCCATTCTCAAGTGAAGAAGCCTAGTGTACTGATCAGTTTTATACAAGAATCTAAATTTGTAAGAAAGTTTCTAATTTGTTTGCAACTCGTCAAACCTGATCGATAAATTATATCTATACACTTCTGGTTGTATCATTTAAAACAGTGTAACGGTCGGCATGACTTTTACGTTCTCTTCATGTCAAACGTCTCTCCTCTACTTTTCCACATCATACGAGATATAGCACTCGACAAGGTTTTGTCCCTATACCTCATAAAGGCTTTTGTAAAGTTAAATGTTTTCAAATCCAGCTATGCTGCTTCCAATCTGTTCTTAAGCGGATGTTCGTACATAAAACTTTTGAAAATACGACATTGAAGACAGCAAAAATCAAGTAAACTTATTTGCAGCTATTCACGTCCTAATTTTATTGGGCTTATATGTCTTACTTTGGTTTTCATGTTTGATCTCAACGCATCAAATCACACTTGTATTTACTCTACTTAAATCTCTGTTTTATCTTATGCAAAGAGCCTCAGGATCATAACTGCATGCACTAATTTTGATCAGCCATTATGTATGAAAGACATGAGTATTGCCGATAGTAAATTGATGAAAATTGTTTGCCGCTGATGGGCCCTCCGCATGTGAAAGACCATTACAGGTAGTGTAGGCTAGTTTTGAAAGGTGTCCGGGATTTAAGGTGCAATAGCCATTGTTTATGAGGAGAACACTATTCAGTACATGCTGGTATCTGGAAAGGCTGTGTCAAGGGCATTGCTTGGACATTTCTTCGTAGAGGCAGCTCTTGCAAACAAGGTTGTTGAGAATTTTCTAAGTAAGGATAGTAGACAGGCCACCAAAGTTCAAAGGTGAGGTCAGTGACCCGCCCATAAATAAAGACGAGGAAGACGAATGCAGAGAATTTCAAAAGACATGCAAATCATGCTCGCAAGAGCTTGTTGACGCCGAAAAATTCAGAGTGGAGACTGAAGAGCTTAACGAACCTTCATGAGCGTTCTAAGTCTGGTAAGATTCATGAATCAGATATTCATAACAGTGCAGAAGCCGAGTAAAAATCTAACAATGCTAGGGAAGAAACCCAGTGGCTCGTCTAGAACAGCATAGTTATGGACCCAGTACATGGATTACATAGAAACTCAAAAGATTTTTATTCGTGCAGAACGTACAGGAACCTGGTCACTTCATCAGGCAACAGCCATCAAGATGCAGAACCTGTTTGCCGTTACAGGCCACATCCGCTATGTAAAAAATGCTTGTGTTTTTCTCCAAACCATGTTGGAACTTCCACTTGAATGTTCTTGACTGTATCAGTGCTTTGCTGAATATGTTTATTGCTCAGTTCAAAGAAGTAATAGATCCTGGGGTAATTTTTGGACTGACTTTGTAGTAGAACAAGTAATGATTTGGTCAGTTAAGAGCATGGGTTGTTTAACAAGAGGACGGGGTTTCTCTAGATCAGTAAGACATTTGTCGGTTCACAGTGCCCATCAATGCCTGTGCTAACAAGCTTACACCATAACAAGAGTGTACAACACAAGGAGGCGGGGGCATTAAAGGTGACCCGTAACAACACTCCCTTGATCAAAATTCAGAAATGATTTGAAATGTGTGAACCATTTGACCCAAACGAAAGTAGTTTGAGAAGTTTGTCGTCTGGACTCGTAGCATTAACAGAGAGTGGGATAAATTTAAGCAAAGCGGAAGAAGTCATGATGTCCGTATATAAGACTCTTGACAATACGACATTGCAGGAAGCAAAATTCAAACGACGAGAAAAATGTGAACATTGGAATTTCTCAAGAAACATATCACAATTGAGCAAGAGAGAGTTCCCACTGACCTTACAGTACTGTTTTCCCGATTGCTACTTATTCCGCAGAGAGAAGATGACGTTGTTCCATGTTTTGCTAATAAACTGTCCTCCGTTCCTACCTCGTTATTTAAGGGTCGCGTAGCGAGGAAAAGTAACAAAGCACTCCATAGAGTTCTCGTTAAGAAAATTTCAGAACGAAGAGGTTTTTCTGTACCACAGTTCATCCTCGATGGTGGAGCACTCTATCATAGGGTTATGTGGTTACCAGGTCCTACTTACGGTGACCTCGCTCACCAGTACCTAGAGTGTGCAAAATTCAAGTCTTGCAGTGTAGCTTTTTATGGCACTTACGAAGAGCACTTACGAAGAAAAGGTAAAACATAGGCAGACATAAATGTTAAGCTCATCTTGCTAACTTACAGTAGCCAACAAGCTTTTCTGATAAACACGAACAACAAAGTTCACTTCATGCGGCTGCTGGGACGAACTTGTGCAGAGGTCATCGCATCACATAATTATAGCGATGCAGATGGTGATACACTGGTTGCCGTAGCAATGTTGCAGCTTGCCTCATTGGGTAAAAATAGCAATATTCTTGCCATAATTTTGCACCACTGGAAGGAGAACATGGCTGGCTTGACTTTTTTCAATCGGGAGAAAAATGAAGTGCTGACAGTTCTGCGATCTCTCATTGTACCTCCTGATTAGCAGAGAGGAATAAGCCTTGTTTGAAGGCAGGATAGCAAAAATTTGGTCTATAGACACTTTAGCATGCTCTCCTTCACGGAAATCTTTCGTAAAAGGCGAAAGATTTGTTCGCTGCTGAAGGAAAGCCAGAGTTCTGCTGTCCCTGCTTATTCCATCAAGAGAACCTGAACTGATCTAGTACAAGAACTAATTTTGTTCGTACATGCATGGTCTGTTTGTGGCTCAACTTCAACGTGGTCAACTTCAACCCAGCATTGCCGCCCTATTGAAAAGGTCAAAATCGTTGAGAGCGCCATGTACAGTGTTGGGGAAAGAGAGTGCTTCACCAACAGATATATCCAAGTCTGGCATGTCCATATTTGCTGGAAGTTACGGAGGACACGCTGATGACTCACTAAACGTTTTGCGACACCAAAGGTATTCAGGTACGGCTGCCTTGGAAGCTACAACCTTCAGAAAGAAGTGCCCACTTCCACTCACCTAGAGTAGATCTCCAAGTACGTTTATGGGACACAGTGGGAAATGTAAAGTTGATCCACTAAAATGGGGCTGGTTGAACGAGGAAAACCATCTGGTTTCTGTCATGACAGACAAAACCCTTCCAAACAACCTTTTAATTGTTATTCGGTGTGAGTGTAAAGTTTTAACGAAAGGAATGTGCTGAATTAATATGTGTTCAAGTCGTAAAACGGATTTGAAATGTATAGCACCATGTCAAGGTTTTTATGGACCATGTCACTGCAGGTCGTAGCAGTGAGGATTCGTGACCTACCGGCCCCCTATGTTTTGAAGTAGAAGTAGGAGCGTCCCTTCTTTACTAGGTTAGTTTTAGGGTGTTGTCAGCGCGTGATGGACAAAGGAAAACGTAATCGAGAGACTCCAAATTGGTGAGAGGACACTTTTAATAATCTTCGTTGAATCGCTGTTTCATTTTCCCTTACTATTATTAATATACTGTTTGTAAATTTAATTTGTATTTGTACCACATTTAGATTATTATCGCTACACTACGCTACGTCATGTTACGTTGAAGTGACTCAAGAGTTTGAAGAGAAAAACTTCATTTGTTAAGAGTGAATGAATAACTCTTTGGAGCGGAAACTCCTCCCTAGAAGCGCGTGTGACTTAGGAGGCAGCCACAGACACAATTGTAGTGATGTTTCCAATGATGAGCCCAGTGAAATTCTTGCAGTGGACGGATATGTTTTTAACATCTTGGATGACTTACTTTGACTTACTAAACAGCATAACGTTCTATGTATGCATGAGAGAACTGCACAGTAACTAGGCCTTTTTTCATTCTAATCGAAGTCCAGATGAAGTCAGTCATGTTATTTTTGTTGTTTTCTTCTCCCGCTTATTCGGCAACTGATTTCCATGGATTCATTCCTTAGTAAACTAGTTGCCAATGGTACCAAAAAAGCACGGGTAATATTGTTTTCCCAGGGTTGGACTTAGGTGGATTTTGGAAATGTTGTTCTCCATATATATCTGCCAAATATAACTTGGCACAAATTTCTTCCCTGTTCGATCCTAATTCGACTAGACTAAAATATTGTTGACTTTGGTTGGCAGTTTTGCAAGGCCGCATTTAACGGTTGGAAACAGAATTTTTTCTTTCGAAGAGATCTAGGCCTATATTTGAGAAATTCTTAACAAGGGAGGATGCTATGAATAATTGTTTCATAAATTTCAACAGAGAAAGAACCACAGCTGTTATGTTATTCAACTCAATTTAAGTTGTTCATACTCTTCAAAGCACATTATCAGTGACAGTATCGGAGCGACTGAATGGACTCCCAGACAGTGGAAACGAGGACGAGGTCGACCAAAGATTCGGTGGTGTGATGATCTCACAAAGTACTACGGACCCACATGGCCGCAGATTACCAGAAACCGAAACCAACTGAGAGAGTCCTGGGAGGGGTTCCTCCTATCCGAGTGAATCGAGGCCTGGAACTAAGATAAGATAGATAAGTCGGTATGAATGCCATAACTTTATGTGTTACCCAACCTACGGAAGGAAGACTTGATCCCACATTTGCAAATTTGGTTATAATGTACTGCAGAAAAGCCCTGCAAAAAGCATCGCAAAGACCCTACCGGCTACCCAAAAACAACAGTAAAATGTTGGCCATGTGAGGGTTATAACTATTAATTGTTTCAACTAGAGTATTGATGGTTACAAAAATATTTTATTCCTACATTTATCCATGCAATAGTTCACCTGACAAAAAGAGTGTTTTTTCTTACAGGACACTTTCCTGAAGGAAGGGAGGACGCTGATTGTAATAGAAAAAGTGACGAATGTGAAGATAGTGGGCAGAGGGAACCAACTAAACCTCAAAGGTCGTTTTCATTTTTGTAATCAATTATAAATAAAAATAAGCAAATGTAGTGCAAGTGTAGGAGAACAAATTAGTTTGTGATGTAAATAAGGTAGTTACCACCAGCTCGCATTATGGTGACCAACGCCCGACTAGAGCTGAAAGAGGAAGACACGCTTTCATAGTACTACAAGCTGGTCCTGTAAGGTAGCTTGAATTTAAAATAGATAGACTGAAGCTGTTTTTTTATTGGCAATGCTGTCCCACCCTAGTGTAGCAGTAATTAGGTTGTTTTCGTATTGATGCTGGTTGACTAAATTTGTGTACACATGAACTCGGACCAAAGGGTGATTCCTAATTGTCCTAAGTGTTTATACATAAAATGTTAGGCTCATCTTTGGTATGAGTTTACATACTATGAAAGTCAACTTTGCTTTTCCATAAAAAATATTAAGTTAGTGTTATTGACTTGCAGAGAGGCCCGTTAATCCCTCGCCTTGAGTGCTGAGTAGGGGAGCAGAGGAATTTATGTGACTGCAAGTTGAGCTCCTTAGGAAACCACTGCCCTCTGATCCTCCGTGTGTGAATGAGGGCTGGAGGGTATGCCCGCAGTTTTCATGAGCAAGGCTGTGCTAACCCCTCCGACGCCAGTGTTCGGGGAGAAAGTGGACTTGTGCTGTAGATAGGTGTGTGCTGCTGGCCTGCATCGAGGCTAACGTATGTTCGACTATGATTGCTGAATGAGGAGAGATAAGTTTCACGGAACTACAGTCCTTAAGGGGTATAATCCGGAACAGCTGCCCAAATTGGTTTGTCATTAGAATCAGTTTATTTAGCGTAAGCCCCCCCTCCCTTTGCGTGCATTTGATTTACCTAGCTTTGTCGCAATCTGCACAAATTACGCATGAGTAAGTTATAATGCACATAGCTCAGTACTTGTAAATAAATTTACTGTCGGATTTTACGGTATGGCTCGTACGATGTATAGTGATAACGCTTTCACTGTTTCTTTGTCAGTATTCTCAAACTTGTGATTCCTTTAGAGACGTGGGTAATATTGTGAAGTAGTGAATCAATTTCCCTTTTGATATTCTCTTTGCTCATGCCAACTCCCCTCCTTTGATATGCTCCTCGAAATCAATTCTTCAATGCCGTCGTTTTCTTCCTCATCTGATACTATAATTCTGATTTAGAAATGGCATCACTTACAATGTAAGAGATAGAAGTCAAACAAGGTGCAAATAAAGAAGACTGAAAACATGTGACGAAAATGGTGTGTTTCTGAACAAACTTTGGGGTAATGCAGGATAAGTAAAAAAGGCATGAAACCTACCTTTCAATGCTGAATAAAATGCTTCCAAGCATTCTTTACCACTGATTTAACACTATGGGCCATAGAAATATTCTTGTTCTCTTCACGTTACCTTAGAAATGACAAATATTTTAATGTATCGTTTTGTACCGCACATTCAAGACAACAACAAAAATAGCACAATTTCAAACCCCACGCCTGCTATCATCAATGATAACGATCAATTTCTTCTCCTTGAAATAAAGTTAAACTAATTCCCATCCGGCTTCATGTCCACGTCGCAACAGTGTGTTTCCTATGTCCGCTTGTAAAAAAATGCTACAGAAGAAACTTGAGTTCTTGCTTTAACAAAACATTAGCGATCTCCTGTCTAGAACCTTCTTCCTGTAGTGTTTCTTCCTGTAGGAGTTTTTAAGAAATTAGCGATATGCTCTAAAATGATCAACTTGAGCCAAATCGTTGTGCATACGTAGACGGTCTACAAGAAATCTTATTAGCCTGTAGACATTACAAGGAGTAATGAACTGCAAATAGAACTTAACGCAAAAAGTTTGTTGGTTGCACAAAAAATAAAACTTGCACGAAATAGCGGAAATATTTTAGTACTGAAAAGATTTTTTCATCTGACATTCCTCAGAGTACAAAATGGTCAGAATTGCAATTGAGAAGAAAATGAATAGAACTTAAACCAACTGTGTTTTAAATGTAGCCAATCAGAAATCTGATTGCCAGATTAGTGCTGTTTCGACCAATCAGTGCCTGCCGATCTGAATGGTTAACCTAAAAGGCCCAATGAAAAGACAAATTCATTTTGTCTACAAAGCAACGGTTTTCTTACTTTGATGTGACTTTGATCGGACTCCAGGTCTGCTATTTGAAAAGCAGATCTAGCTTTACCTGTTATATGGAAGCGGTCATCCGTATACAATTTCGCACAGTCTGGGTTTTCAAGCAAGTGCTGCCCTATGACAGAGTCATATTGCTTAGTAGTGCTTTTAGTTTTAGAAATCCGAGGTAGTTGTTGCTGATACTTGGAGAATATAGGATGGAACATGCTGCTAAATTCTATCAACTAACTTTAAAGTGTCAGGCAAAAAATGCTTTTCAGTACTAAAATGTTTTCCCTGTTCAAATCTGTAATGTTCACTGTAACGTAATGAGTCGAAAATTACGCACATTAGCAAGCCCTGAGGGATGCATTCTCCGTAATTCGGTTACCCAATGTTTCCCCTGCTAATCTGACGGAGGCATTAGCTTAAGTATGAATTCGCCCCTGTACCAGGCATGAAATTTCAAAAAAATTCCCTCCCGTTCCTTGATGTTTGGGGGAGAGAGATGACACCAAATAAATGCCCAGCGTTTAAAAAATACTACATTTTCTAATTATACATCTCTTTGTTTGCTTTTTGCCCTAAAATGCACATAGCGAATTTTACGAAACTCCTGACTCGTTTCAAACGACAAATTAAAACCAGAACTTTAATCAGTACAACAGATTCATTCAGATGCCTATATCGAAGAGGGTACTTTTAAACCGAAACTTTCACAATCTTTTCCCAATGAGAACCGTTTTGACCTGTACAATTGGAAACGCCCCGCTTCGAAGGACATGGAGAAGCGTTTTGGCGAACTGGTTTGGCACGTGGTTTACACCAGTAAGAAAGCGCCTTCAAACCTCAACTCTAGTTGTATAAATCCGGCCGTAATCTGTACGAGTTAAAATTGGTAATACCGTGTACTCTAATTAAAGTCGCGGCGTTTATTAAAAAGCCAAGTTCTAGGTGAGGCTTCTATTAGGGGGCGGCGTTTATTAAAAGACGACCAATTAGGTAAAACAACTGGTGTTTCAAAAAACGCAACAAAAAAAGACTGTGTGATAAATGCGGAAATTACAAGTAAATATCATCTCGCACAATGTAAACTTCATTAGTTCTTGTAGTATGTGAAATTTCAAAATTTGGTCTGTTATCTAATAAACACCCCTTTTCATAATGTGGCGTCTACTAGGGGGCGGTGTTACAAGATGACCAATTAGGTAAAACAATTAGTGTTTCAAAAAACGCAACAAAAAGATTGTGTGATAAATGCGGAAATTACAAGTAAATATCATCTCGCACAATGTAAACTTCATTAGTTCTTGTAGTATGTGAA
>JAAAKL020017171.1:0-10717 GCA_010016065.2 Carybdea cf. marsupialis auct. non (Linnaeus, 1758) | reverse complement strand
TATGGGGCAGCAATCAAAGCCAAGCTAACTTATTAAATCAACTTTAATACCACCATCAATGTTATTGGTTTCTATTTAATTAATTAGCCGCCAGGTTAACTGAAACTTCTTCAAGAAGCATTTGTTACGTGATCAATTCTAATTACTAGAGCTTTTTTACCACTAATAATCGCGACTACATGTTCCCCTCCATATTTTGATGATTCATAATTTAGTGATGATCATTTTTCGTCAATGTACACTAGTAACAATTGCGAGACAGTTTCTGACACTACAAGTTTAAACTTAGTTGTCGGGGGGGGGAAGGCATTGGGGTTCAGCTATTATTTTAGAAAAGGGTTTGCCCCCAACTATTATTCCTATCAACGTTTTATCTTAAGTTTTCCTTTGGTTTGTTTGTTACGCCTACACCTCAAAGAATAGAGAGCAAAAATTATTGTCGAACCAGGTAAAATACCCTTAATCCCTACAGAGATTTTGGACACTTTTCTACTATCAGCGTTACTTGCATTAGACGTAACTGATTTGCTTAGAGTATCAGCATACACATTGACTTCTGTTTGGATCCCAAGCGCCTTTCCTGAGCCACGTAAAGATCTTTTAGTTAGCACAGGATACACTCAACTTTGCTTTGAATAGTGTTACTTGAAAGTACAGCGACCTGATAACGAGAACATATGAATCATGTAGTAATGGTGCAAGAAAATCCTAAAACTGCTGATCTCGGAAGATTTCATCACTTCATCAGCGAAAATAGAGACGTAAGCTTCATATAAAAAGAAGGTCATTAATAACGAGTAATATATATATATGTATATAAACCTTATGAAAACAGAACTAGAAACATTGCAATAAATCTCAATTGACTTGAAGAAGAAACGACAAGTTTCGAAAGCTTGCCAGTAAAACTAGTTGTTGTTTTTTAAGTGTTTTATATATATATATATTGCCTATACCCGATACGAGTGTAACGCAGATAATGGACAGTATATAATAACATACTATAATATAAACTATCATGAAATTAGTCATGTAAATATTAGCACTCTCTTGACGCTGCTTTCTTCCGGACTCTTTGTTCTTTTCTCTGTGCGTATTTTTCGACTCGTTTTTCGTTCAATCTTTTACAAACGTTTTCGGTGGTGGCCTTGCATAGGTCTATTTTAGACAATCGCCAGCCATTTATCCCAAACCCTTCCACTTTTCAATGCACTTTTACAAGTATTTTTGTACCGTAACTTTAGACGACCAATGGGACGGGCACTTTTATCAAGCTTTATTCGACCGTTTATTCTTCATTCCAGATACGTGACCGAGCCATCGCAAACGACATCTGGTTAACACGATTTCATTATCTTTCACATTCGCTCGTCTCAAATACATCCTCATTGCTTGCGTAATCGCTACATCGTACCTGGCGTTGTTGAACCGCACGGAGCTGGGTAATGATGTGGCGATATAATTTACAAGTCTTCACAACCATATATGAGCAGATAAAACGTTGCTCATAGAATTTGATCTTGGCTAAGAGTGTAAGGACGTGCAGGTCAAACACTTTATTTCATGGTCGGCTTTGTGCAGAAGAAATTGCGAGAATACTTATAATTAACTTCTCTTGTAGTTACTTGTAGTGTAACTGCCAACATACTTGAAACGTTTTACAATTTGAACTACTTTTGCCGTCGATAAAAAAAATTAAACTCTGGACCGATACACACCGTTTTGATATTGGAGATATTGACGGAGTGCCCCTCCTTTTCGGTAGTTCACTGTATGCTGATGGCAAGGTTTGTAAACCAAGAGAAGAGTCACTGACGATGGCAATGTCGTCATCATAAGGTGCCTTTCTAGTAAAGTCGATGAAAGCTTTCGTCTTACGTTTTAGTCTTTTTAGGGCGAATAAATCACCGTCGTACCGAAACCTGGTTTTGATGCTGTGACAATGACCAATGGATTTAAAGGCAAATCATAGCAAGACAGCAGTATAAATATCATACAGAGTTGGTGCTAATTTACACACCTGGTTTACGCCACTGTTGTATTCCAATGGCTCAGTCAAAACTACGTCCGCAATAAGTCGTGCGTAAACATCCGAGTACAATTTCTTGATCAATCGTACAAACTTTGGGAGGCAACCAAGTCTGCTCTGTAATTGTCACATTGACTTCGATCACTTTTCTTGAATAGTAAAGTAATGTTTGTATCAGTTACGTCCAATGTGATTCTGTGATCCAAAACATGGAAAGAATGATAAACAGAAAGGTTCTTAAACGGTTACCTCCATGGACAAGGACTTCAGGTAACACACCGTCAGGACCAGAACTCTTCCCAAGTTTGGTATTTTTTAGTGCCGTATCAAATTCTGTCCAGTGATTGGTGTGTCCAGCTATCCATCTATTGGAAACTGGTCAATTTCATCAAGAATAGTCTGAACGATCTCCGAAGGCTGAGTGAAGGCCACTGAAATGTTCTTCCCATCGATCTTTGATTTCTTCAGCTGATATCAGAAGGGAACAATCCTTTGATCTTACCAGTGACAGTTCTTGCTTTTTGGACCGTAGATTTTATTCACTGCAGCATAGAATTCTCGATGGTTCTTCATTTGCGCATGGCGTTCAGCTTCCTCAGCCTTTTCTTGAAACCAGCGGCTTTTCAACGATCTGATACCCTCCCTAATAAAGTTCGTTGCCATTGAGTCTCTTGTTTTTTAACAAATCTTTTATCTCTTTATCCTGTTCATAGAACCAATCATTTGATTATTTCGTCTTTTAGTCAAAAGTATGTTAACCTGCTTCCTGTAGAAGAACTTTGAATTCTTCCCACTCATCACTGCATTCAGGACGGTTTTCATCAAAGTACTGCTCCAGTTTCTCTGCCCCCTCCCTTGTCATAAAGGTATCAAACTTTTTGGGAGGTTTCAAACCATTCTTTTTGTTTTGGTTGGAATTTGCACTTGCAGAAAAGAAGCGTATGGTTGGTAAAGCCGTCAGCTATAGTGCTGACTCTGATTGTGGTGATATACTATTTAGTTCTTTTATTGGCGAGAACGTGGCAATTTTGATGCCAGTCTTTAGAGCGTAGGTGTTGCCATGTGTTTTTAAGACTGCTCTTCAATTGGAACATTGCTCCTATAGCAGCAAGCTGATATCTTGAACAGAACTCAAGCAGCATGAGCCCGTTAGAATTCATGTTCCCAACTCCCAAGTGTTAAAGGCGAACCGTTTGCAAATTATAAGCGTAGGGTCATGAGTTTATCGTTAATCAGTATTGGGTTCATTCCATCTTGTGCAAGGAGTTTGTTGTTAATTCACGTATTTCACTTCTTCTTCACCACAGCGCCTTTGTTGCCCCGAGTACGGTAGCTTGATTTGTCAAATTCGTATTTACTTTCATTAAAGGCGAGGCTGCACCTACGATGACGAGTTAAACAGCACACTACAGTATCTCTTGGTAGGAAATTATGTTGATCAATGGCACAACATACTGAGACGACTGCATAAATTTTCCTGTTGCAGATTGCCAGAAATGAAGTCGAGTTGACAAACAAAACTGCTAAAAGCCGGCAATGACCAGAGCCGCCAAAGATATCGTATCCTACCGGAGAGGGAATAATATTAGCTATTACCAACCAACATAACATGACGACCCTCTTCTATGTTTTAAAGGCATATCTAGAGCAACCTTATTTTCAGTGACAGAAAGATGTTTATCAATTTTTTAAAAAATCGAGATTTGTACAACGATACGCTTGTGTTTTCTATAACCAGCAAGGACGAGAACAGAGACATAAACTCTTTTCAATATAACTTTATCACAAACAAGGTACGTATTACAACTTAAATAATGTGCAGATGCGAGTTACGTACGTCAATGAGACGGATGGTCCTGCATCTTTGCGACCAGTTTGTCCCTCCGGGTCACCATTGTTGACAGAGCATATCTCAGATCTACAATCTTGGGCAAACAGAAGTTACGTTTTTACAAAATTTTGGTGATAATGGGACAAATGACGGAAAACATTTGCCACATGAAAGGGGCGTCCATTCCTGCTATTATTTGTTTTCTAGACCTCTCGCTTAGAAAGCCTCCGAGATGCTCTTTTTCAAACTTAACAATAATTTGGAACGGTGGAAACTTGCATATTTCATAGTCCAAAATTGTAGCTCAACTGCCAGCATCTTTCTGAGGTTGGTCTATATCCCCAACAACGCCGAACAGCCGGCTTCGGAGAGATACGTCGATGGAAAGGACATCAGACAGTGAATGGAAGTGTTAGAAACAGTGGGATATGGCGAAATCATTGCTAGCCAAATTCAGACAAGGTCTTCTCTTTAAAGGCATGTTTTATTGTCAAGTCATTTCATAGGGTGAAAACTCTTCTTGTTGCAGATGTTATCAACGTCGTCATCTGAGACCAGATACAGATTTCTGACGAAAGCCAAACTGTCTCTTCTTAAATTAGGGAACTACTTGGTAAATTCATCATGCATAAATTGAAGATGGTTGATAATCTGTGATTTGACATTGGTATCAAACAAGGTCTTCAAGGAATTCATTGAGGACAGGAAAGATTGCAATCTTATCCATTGACCTTTTCCTTTCCTAAAGTCATAGCTTGACTTGAAATGCTGGAAGTATATGGACGATATTTATGCTTATCTATTCCGCTGCTCAATTCGTTCAACTTTCAAATATGTCAACAAAATTTAGCCTTGATGATGATTTAGCCTTGATGATAAAGTCCATAACATCTTCGGGATAGCCGCTAGACAAAAATCTACTTTAACGAATCTTGGCAAGAATCTTGGCTTTAATTTCACTTCTGAGCAAATCATGAGTGCATGGTAAACCAAAGCTTTGATGAGGTTTATCTTGCGAGCTTTTGGGTAGAAACAGGCCCATAATGAGATGTGCCGACAAAGGGATGGAGTATGCATAGTCAGTACCTTTGGTCCAGCGTTGGCTAATGTATGTGTCGGTTTCTATGAACTTCAACTCTGTTAATCTTCCCAAAAACCTGCAGTTTATTTTCGTTATATCGACGACACATTTGCCATTTTTGAAGTTGAGCCTGAGTGTGATGAATTTCTTAAGAGACCGAACAAGTTACACCATGTAATAAACTTTACGTTTGAATTGGGGGTACATAGCTCCTTGCCACTCCTTGATGTTTGGGTGGAAAAGTACTAACTTTGTGAGTAGTGTGTATAGGAACCTACGTTTTCTGGTTAATGCATTTCATTTACATCTTTCAGGCACAAAGAACGCAAAGTGAACCTCATCAATATTTTGGCTCATCGCACACTGATGATTTGTTCTACAAAATAAAGCCAGAAATCGATACATTAAAGCAGTTGTTTCTGTCTAACGGTTATCCTGAAGATGTCATCTACTCAGCCATTAAAGCAAAATTATCTCTGTTTTCTAGCAAAAAATCTTTTGGACCAAAGAAATTTCCAGTGTATTTAAAACTAAAAGGCTTGATAATGCTTTGCTTCTATTCAAAAACCAGATGGAAAAAGCCGTCGAGAAGTGTTTTAGCGATGTGACCCCACTCGTGGTTTATACCTGTCAGAAAGCGTTCTTAACTAACCACAAAGGCCGTATTCCTTCCACAAATTAAAGCTTTGTTTTTACCCTTTTCCTTGCCAGTGCAAGGCTTGCTAATTCGGACTCGCGACTTTGATGTTAGTTGATAGAATTAAGCAGCATGTTCCTTTCTGTATTCGCCAAACATCAGCTCCTACAAGAAAACAACCACCTCGGCTTTCAAAATCAGAAAACGCTACTAAGCAATATTACTTGGCCATAGGGCAGCACTTGTTTGAATACTCAGACTGTGCGAAATTATATACGAATGACAGCTTCCGTATTTTAAGTAAGGCTAGATCTGCTTTTCACTTCTGGAATCTGTCCACATCAAAGCAAGAAAACAGTTGCTTCGGTTTACTATTCAGTTCCACAGACACTGATAGGTGAAGACAACACCAATCTGGCAGTCAGAGTTCTGATTGGCTACTCTTAAAACACACTTGGCTTATGTTTCATTCATTTCTTCTCATTTTTAATCCTGACAAATTTGTACCCTGATAAGTGTCGGACGAAAATAGCTTTTCAGTACTAAAAGTTAATAGTGGCATCAGCCTAACATTTTCAAGAATAGTTTTTGAGTTTTCTATTTTTTATCTCCAAATTCTTCTCTTAGTTCGATTTAAATTTTGTCGAATGTCTAAACTCAACTGCAGAGGTTTCCTTTACATCAAACTTGCAAATTGACAGCGTCAAGTTTTAAGAGATACTAGTGAAAAGTGAAAATGTTACAACCAGCACAAACACGTATTTAGAATACAGAAAGAAGTAAACAAGCAATCAATATGTTTTCTACTTTGAAGGGTGACAATGCCATACTGAAAGTGACACTTAGCTGCCTATGTGATATTAGGTAAAACAAGGCGAGAAAATGTCAATCTACACAACTATACAGGAAATCAAATCATCACAACAATGGATTATTCTAGTGGCCTACCACCATAGCACGTATTTTGAAGCTGCTATCTTGTTGAAAATTCGCTTGTAAAATAAGTGCGTACACAAGAAAGTAAATCGTGAGAACTTAATTATTTTTACAAATGTTTTATGAAACAGAAAATACAGGTCCTTGTAAAAACAAGCGTTTATTTGTAAACTTGTAAACTTGTAAGTTTTATGAAAGAGGCCCCAGGATTCGAAGCCACAACCACGCTATTGCTTCATGCTGCTATTCCACCTGAGATATGATGACACGATGATAACATAATTTACTCTTCACTAGTCTCCAAATTTCCTACCAATCATCTGACGGTGGACGTTGGCATCCAGCTCCACTTAATATTGAGACCAGCCGCTCTGAGCCACGTGACTTGACAATGGAATGACTGCCATCAGGCTTATCATTCTGTCCGAAGTCAGTTTAAACTTAAAAAGTGTTTTTGAGAAGACAGGATTTGTTATTCACGTCAGGTCTGAAGAGATACTAGTGAGTGAAAACGACACCACTGGCCGCACTAATTAAGAGAGCTTTGTAGTTTAAGCTAAGGTTTAAGCTTTCGGTCGCTGAGAAATTTGCCTCGCAACATGGTCTCGAACAGTGCATTGCACGGCATAAAGTAAACAGAAAAGAAATTTGAGTTTGAATTTCTTTATGCCCAGCTTGCAAAGCGCAAACCTTTCTCTTAAGGCGAAAACAACTGGGACTTAGTGATTTGGCCTATGCATATTAGCTGCGTCAGACCGATCGATATCACGGATACTTACATGCATCGAGAAATCCTTATCGCATTTACCGACAAAATAATAGGGTAAACATAGGAAGTCCCTTTCCAGAAAATCAAATGTCGATGATATTGAAATTCTCTAAGGGAAAAGTCGTTTACGTTGGCTAGGTCACGTTGCTCGAATGGATGATGACAAAGCAGTTAAGATCGTGCTTTTATGAAACGTACAATCGTGAACGTTTATGAGTTAAACAAACCTTTAAATTGTAGGAAATGACCTAAATGGTGCAGAACACATGCTCAAGGAAAGAAACTTTCATGACAGTTATTACAGCTATTTCAGGTTTCTGTCGATCTCCGCGGAACCTCACGGGGCTGTGGTATATCCCTTCTCAAAATTGCTACTTTCAAATCTGACAATTTGGGTTAAAGGGTATGGCCTTTGCTTGCATCAATCAAAGTCTTCGATTGTAGCTGATGTCTCCAGATCCTTTGGATACACCAAATCAAGATACAAAGATAATTTTAAACGGTTTCTAAGAATGGCTTATATGGTGTATAATTGACAGACATTGTCATTCATCGTCTTGTTTGGCGTTCAAACATACTGTGATGGAAATGACACGTAGCGTAACCATTAACCAATAGTAAACTAATACGAATCTACTAACAACACTCAGATCCTTTACTAACCAATCACCCTCCACTTCCTGTCTTATAAATGATTTGATTGGCTGTAGTAGTTCTGTATAAATGTTTAGTGTATTGTAATTTATGTGGTGTGTGTGTGACAGAGCTCTGAGATCTATGAGCGCCGTCATAGGTCTCAGATAAATATATCGCGGCAACCTTATTGTCATTATTGTGGACGATCTGTAAGCGCTGCCAGCGAGTTCCCCAAGAGCTGCCAAGAATTGAGAGAGGCTCTTATTACAATACAACCGGTGAGTGATAAAATGAATGCTTTACGGATGTAAAGAACCAGCAAAAAAAAGGTTTCATTAGCAATTATTAAGCGTCTTATTATCATCATTATTATTATGATCATCGAAGGATTACAAAGAGAATAAATACAGAAATCTCTGAAGTGACCTTGTAGACGCAAACAAAAAGGTTATTTTCATAACGTTAGAAGTGCCGGCATAAGGCTTTTATTCAAAAATATTTCAAAGTTTGAATCATTATTAGCGAAACATGGCGTTGACAGTATCGTCTTACGTAAGAAACTCCTCAACAAGCTTACTGAAGTTGCCTTGCGCTCTTCGTATTACATATTCTGCAGGAGAAACAAGGATTGACCAAATCCAGCAAACCTCGACTTATATTAATTAAAGTTGTTTTGTTTTGATTTTTTTCTTGGCGTTTATTCTTTTTATTTACTTACTTTCTTTTCCCTTCCTTTTATTTCTTTTTTCTGGGTTTTTTGCTCTTTTTTCTTTTCTTTTTTCTTAATATGTTGAATATGTTTGTATTGTTGTTGTACTAATGTAAAGTAAACATCACTCCTTTAAATTCTTGCTGTCCCTTTCATAATGGGTGAAAACAGTGAGAATGATATGTACAAGCTTATTTTTCTGTAAAGTTACAGAATAAATATATGGCACCGAAGTTTGAAAAGATTATTATTGTTATCTTCATTTACTTTAGTTGTAAGCACTAACTGGTCTTATTGCTGTCTATTTCTTTGTTAGGGGGGTCACAGCAAATTAATGACCAAGGGCAAATAAAGGGTCTTTCACATTCACATGGCCAAAACCTTCCTTAGGATTTTTGAAGTTGCTAATAATGCTGTCATTTGTACCAAAACTGCATGAACACTTATGTCCAATTTCTCCACCAATTGCTCAAAGTGTTTGCACTCACATCCAAGTGCACCAACTACTAACAGTACGATCTGTACTTTTTTCATATCCCACAGTCTTCTAATCTCTCATTTCAAGTCTTGTTACTTCTCCACTTTTCCTCTCTCTTTTCTACTACCCTCAAATCAGCAGGCACTGCAATCTAATTAAAATTGGCATAGTAAAGATGATTCAAATGTCAAATTAGCAGAGGTATTAATAGTTGCGAGAAAAAATGTATCTAAGTTAAGTAGGAAAATATATTTCTTTACACTTACAAGAGTTTACTATGCTAAATGATGCATTGACCCATTCTACAATTGACCCTATAAAATTCCACGTAAAATAGTAAGTTTTACCCAAAATTTTTATTCGGCCTCGTCTTCGCTAAACAGTCTCGGCTATGTGTTGCGGGTCAGACTAAACATTTGGCGGGAAAGCGAACAAAGAAAGAAATATGATTCAATAATGGATACAATTTTTTCGCCTGCTGAGGTGAATGACTCCCACATTTTCCACAATGGTGAACTTTCCTTCACGTTTGTTCTGGAAAAAATCCACAAGCTGCATTTTATAAGTACTATAGAATGTGATAGCAAAATAATTTTTCCCAGGGGGGAAAAAGCGTTTGCTACAGAAAAGAACAGAAGTCTAAGACACGGTTTCAATTCTGACTATGGAAGAAATTTGGGGGAAATTGAAGCAGCCAAACAAGATGCAATTATTATCAGCCATAGCTGCCGCATGGTTGTGAGCTCTTACGATGATGAGGACCTTCTTGTCAATGTTGAAAGCATAATAGAAGGAGCAGTGACAAACGATCACGAGCCTTGCGAGAACTCTTTTAGTGATGACGAAGCATCCCAATTATCTACGGGTGTAGAAGTGTCTTCTGTCCATGAAAGGATAGCGATTATTGAAGACCTTTCACAGATTAAATTGCGAAATCAAACAGAACAGAGATTGCAGCACAAAAAGAAAATTCTTCTTAGAAACTCTATCGACTGTGTGGAAGTAAAAAAGGTTCGAACCATTGTCATTTGTTTTATATCAAGGAAAATGCATAAAAAAGTACAGAGTTCTACTTATTGCAGGAGGGGAGCCAAATATCGAGTGATAGACTTATGCGTGTGCGTTATGTGCAACCAAGCCACGTTTTTACGGGGCCAGAAAAACTTTTTATTTCAGAGAATTGAGTAAAATCAGGTGATTTGTGATTTTTTAAACAAGCTGATTCAAATAAACATTTGCTTGGAAGGATAGTTCAATTTTCTTATTTAGAAGGGACCAAAAGAAATAAACAATATTTATCGAATTACGTCGATTTTTCGAGAGAGAGCTATAAAAGTATTGGCGTATTTCCTAATTTGTTTAAAGGCAGCGGCTCATTGACACGTGGTTCTATTTCGTTCAAACCAGTAGAGCTAGTGTTTACCACAAGGTATCTGCCAATGAAATACTACGTTGGGCGTATCCAGAACGAAATGTTGATAGAAGTACCAGAGTTTTCATTTGCCATTTCGAATGAAGTAATGGAGAAAGTTTTACCGAACTGGAAGAGGAAATTAGCAATAGATATATATTGAAATTTGAGACACCTTGTAAACTGCGAAACAAATCTTT